>VSDK01029320.1:234768-246699 GCA_009767595.1 Symbiodinium kawagutii | reverse complement strand
TTCCTTCTTTATATATATATATAGTTTTTTTTTTTTTTCCTTCCTTTATTATTTTTTTAATTTTAGATTTATTCCAAAAATTTTTATCAATAAAATTAATATAATATAAAACCTCCTGTCCTTTTTTTAATACTAATTTTTCTTTAATATTTTCTTCTTTATTAATCTCTTCTCTAATACTTTCTCTTTACTTTTCTTTTCTTTACTATTCTCTCCTTTACCCTTCTCTTCTCTACTATTTTTTTCCTACTCTTCTTTTCTCTATTATTTTCTCGTCAACTCTTTTTTCTATATTAATTTTTCCTCTATTATTATCTTCTTTATTAATCTTTTTTTTACTATGCTCTTCTCTACAACTTTCTTTTTTTATTTTTTTTTCTTTATTCTCTTCTCTAATCTATATATATATATTTTTTTTTTTCCATTATTCTTCTTTCCTATTATTTTCTTCTCTATCCTTTCTTCTTTCCTACTCTCTTCTTTATATTCTTCTCTTCTCTAATCTTCTCTTCTCTATTTTTTTTTAACTTTTTAAATTTATTGTCTATCTCTTTAATTTCAAAATAATATTATTTAATAATATTTTTTTATTAAATATAATAATTTCAATATTTGTTAATTTTTTTTTCGATCGAGCGTCTGGGCTCCCGACGGACAAATTTCAAAAATTAAGACTGTACAAACCGACACCACACCCTTCCAATAAAAGGCAACCTGAAATGAATGCAAAATGCCGTCGACACCTGCACTTATGAAATTACCACGAGATTACCTTGAGAGGCCAGTGGCCTGGGACTTGCCCCATTCAGAATGGGCCGATCCGTTGTGTAGCCCATTGTTTGATTCGGTTCATATATTTAAGATTTAAAGGGTCAAAAAACTGATCATGGCCATACATGTATTGGAAGGCGTCTTTGTAAGTTTCAGTCAGCCAATCTAGTCTGGGTTTACCTGGCCGCCTTTTGTCTATCGAACGGGGACGAAGTCCGTCTGCTGCAAACGTGACTTGGTTCAAAGGGTCAGCTCTGCTACTTCTAAGCATGTGCCCTAGAAATTTCAATTTTTTTCTTCTCCAAGTGTCTCCGAAAGGTTCAAAATGGCATCCATGTTCCTGTCTGATTTCATCATACATCTTTAGGTTGGTCTGTTCCCGGTCTATAAAAGTAGGAGGTTTCTTGAAAATATGTTGCAATGTTTTGTTCTGAAAAGCATTGAGTTTTAAGATTTCATTTTGTGTCAGCTGTATGCATTCTAAACCATATAGCAATTTTGATCTTATAATAGCCGTGAAAACTTGGACCTTCCATTTAATTGACATATTGGCTTTATCCCAAAATAGTTTTAATCGTCGACATGTGGCAATACAATCCCCTATTTTGTTGAGAATTTCTGCTCTATTATCAAAGGAATCCGTCAAGAGGGTCCCTAGATACACCGCTGATTTCCTCCTCGGGACAAATGCCCCAGCTGCCGGTCCTTCTTGCGCAAAATACACAGAACTTTGTCGCTGGTTAACGGTCAAATTAATACATTTATTATAATTGAGATTAACGCCAAAATATTTAGAGTGGCGCTCGATAACATGAAGGAAAGTGTTTATGCACTGTGTGTTAGCATCAAAAATTAAAGTATTATTAATATTTAATAATTTAAAAATATAAATTTTAATTTTTTAGAATAATTAATATATATTATATTATATAAAATTAAAAATATTATTTTATAATATTATATTTTTAAAACTTAATTTTTAAAAAATCTAAAATAAAAAATATATATTAAATATATCTTAATTATTATTTTTTTAATATTTTATTAAATATCTAATTTTTTAAATTAATCAAAAAAATAAATCCAATAAACTATAAAATATTTTAATCTATTTCAAAATTATTTTATATTTTCTAATTTAATTTTAATCAAATAAATATTTTTAAATATATTTATATTAAAATTTTTATATTTAAAATATATTTCTAAAATTAATTTAATAATAATAATAAAAATATAAATATATATATGTATGTTTAATAAATATAAATATAATATATATATATATATATTTTTTTTTAAAAATAAATATATATTTAAGTTAAAAATAAAAATGTATATATATATATATATAAGTATATTTAGTAAATATTTCCAAATACTTTAATTGATAAAAGAAAATAAATATATATATATATAACCCAGTTTGTGCCCAAATTTCCACGGCCACCAAAGCAATAGAGGGCGGAACTAGGGATATCGCCAGGAGTTCAAGTTAAATCATGCCCAGTGGGATGGGAAGCTGGAGCACAAACATTGGAAATTGCGACATTTTGCGGCAGTTGAGATTGCAAACATTGATGTCCTGCCATGACGCCTGCAATTGGGGACGAGAATCCTCACCACTCTTGCAAACTAGGCTGCTGAACTTTGGTTTTTCAGGAGCCGCGTCAAAGCGCGCAGCTGGTACTCCAGTAAGTGTTGGCGCCAGCTTCAAAGTGCCACCCAACAGTAGAGCCTTTGGAAAACCCTAAAGCCGTTAAAACCAGTTAAAACCCAGAAGCCTAAATAAACCCTAAAAGCTCTAAACCTCAAAAACCTTGAAACCGTAAACACCCAAGCTCTAAAATCCAAACCTCTGCAACCCTAAACATTGAACCCCGGAACCATCTGGAACCCTCAACCCCTCGGACCCCTCAAAACCCTAAGACACCAAATCCAAATCCTCTAAAAACCAGGAACCCTTAAAACCCGAGCCTTGAAACACCCGTCCTAAAAGCCTAAAAACTAAAGACTCAACACCATACACCGTTCATACACTCAATGTTTGCTGGTTGTAGGGTGGCCCAGCCGCCCTCAGTGCCTGGACACCATCTCGTTGAAATTTCAGCCCGGTCTTTTTGCATCTCGGTGAACTCATTGAAGATCTCTCTCGAAGATCATTGAAGTGTTTCTCTATGTGTCTCTCCAGAATTCTCTCATTCTCTCACTGCCCTTTTGGAACGCCCAGAAGTTTGCTCGTCAATTGCAGTGGGGTGTCTAACATCAGCTCATGAATCGGCCTTTGCACAGCTTTTTGCAGGACTTCAGCTATGCGTTCTTGTGACTCCTCGTCAGCCTCAACCGCTCTAGCTGCATCCAGGGCAAATTCTGCAAGCTCCTCTGGCGTGGCAGCACCCATGTTTTGACACCAGCTTGCCAGCTGAGGTGCATACTGCCCAAGACTTAGCTGTTGTAACCAAGCCTGAAGCCCTTTCTGAAGATCTTCCGTAGCCGCCTTTCGGGCTAACAATTCATTGCTAACTACCGCATTCACACGTGGAGCCATGCCGATGGTGATGTGTGGATATTCATTCGCACAGAGTTGTCGCAGTGTTTCAGGTAATACGACAGCAGCAGCTGCAATGCGGCCATCCTCCCAAAGAATTCGTGGCACCTCCAAACTTATAGCTTCGCCTTGTCGCTGTTTGAACTCCTCCTTTAGTCTGGCCACTTGCTCTGGCCCTGAAAGTCTAGGGTTCCGTGCAGCAATCTCTTCGTCCTTGCCACCACCCAAATAAAGCAACGTGACGTGGTGCTCCTCCTTCGTCTCAATGCCCGAAGCAGATGCTTGGAAACATTCCTTGGATGCCTGCCAAGCCTGTAGTAGTTTCTCAGAGGAGGGCTGCTCCAAACGCAAAGCCCAGTACCACAAAGGGGGCAGCTTTTGCTTTTGAGGCTTGGAGCTCTGGGAGCTCTGGGAGCTCTCTGCAATTTCTCGCTCCAATTTCTTTGCCGCCTCTAGTCCTTCTAGCAATTGTCTTTCGCTGAGCAGGAAGTCCAGGTCATTGCCTTCAAGCACATCCAGCTCGTCCAAATCAGAAATAAGCCTCATGACTTGGATGATGGAGCTCTGAGTCATGTCCACGGTCAAAACTCCACGGAAATTTGCCGTTTCATCTTTGTCAAGTGGCTCTGCTCCCTTGACGGTCCTTTCTAGAATGCCTCGAAGCTGGGGTGAAGCCTTCAAAGTCCTGTGTCCGTCCCCTCGCTGCGCAATGCGACCCTCGCAAAGGCGCAAGGTATGTGTCCATCCCTCCCCATCAGCTGGATGCTTGACCTGGATGAAAACTGTGTTGCCTTTCTTGCCCCGATTCATTGAACTCACAATTTCTTCTCGGTGCTGCTTCATGGTGTTGATCTTATCCACCAGCAACACAGGAACTGTTTCGTCACCAGCGGCTTTCTCGATTGCTGCTAGAAATGCCTTCTTTGCTCCCTTGCCCAGGTGGCTAAACTCGTCTTGGTTGATCCAACATCCCTTGAACAAATGTCGCATCATGCGACATAGTGTGCTTTTTCCAGAGCCCATAAGACCACCAATGACCAGCCGCAGCTGCTTCGGCTCCGGTGGCTTTGTGACAGAAAAAGCTGATTGAAGCAGCAGTCGCCCAATTTCAGGCACTTGGTCCTGACTGACCTGCTTAGGCACCTGCTTAGGCACCTGCTTGGGCACCTGCAAAGGCCTCGAAGACACTCCTCCATGATCTGCTGTGGATTGCTGCAATTGGTTGGTTGGGGCCACTGGGGCCGTTGGGATCGGGGTCTGCATGGCACTCTGTGTCCGTTGTAGCGCCATGCAGTGGGTCACGCCAGCCTGTGGCTGTGACCTCAGGTCCAGTGTCACAGTACCGGCGCGTTTGAGTTGCATTGGTGGTCCAGAAATCAAATGGGTGAGGGTTGGTGCTCCGGTTACGGTGTCTGCCCGTAGTATGGCTGGTGCTGGTCTTAAAACCGGGGCAGCTTCCAGATGCCTCCATCCAGGGAGCAACTGTGCTTGAGGTGCTTCACTCCAAGTGCCCAAGCGAAATAAAGGCACAGGCTGCACAGGCTGCACAGGCTGCGCATGCTCTCCATGCCCTTGCCCTAGTGGCCGAAGCTCCCGTAGGGTGGTGGGAGGTATCTGCGCTGGTGGATGTGGCGGTGCCACACCGGAGCTGTCTGCCCGGGCCCCGGTGAGAGGTATATGCAATGTCCTACTTGGTGTCACCCGAGCTGACTCCAGCAACGTAGCTGTCCTGGACAACGCTGGTGTTAGGGGTGGTCGATCCCAGGTGGTGGTCCGGTTGCCAAGTAATGGGTATGCAGCCATGGGCCTGCGGCCTGTCGCTGAGTTCAGCACTCTTCAGCAATCCGATGCCTGTGTGTCTGTATGTGTCTGTTATGTATGCTAAGTTGTGTTTGTTTTCTTGGCTTGTTTTCTGTCTATGCGTGTACGTGTGTACATGTGACCGCATGTGTACGTGTGTATGTGTGTATGCATGTTTGTGTGTTTGTGTGTTTGCGTGTTTGTTCGTCGTTCGTTCGTTTGACCGTTTGTATGTTTGGTTGTTTGTTTGGTTTTTGTTTGTTTGACTGTCTGTTGGTTTGTTTGTTTGATTGATTGATTGATTCATTGTTTGTTTGTTTGTTTGCTTGCTTGCTTGTTTGTTTGCTTGTTTGTCATGTTTGTTTGTTTGTTTGACTGTTTGTTTGGTTGTTTGATTGGTCTGTTTTCAGGAATGTCGGTTAATGTGCCCCCTTTTGCTCATACTTTCAATATTCAAATTGTTTCGCGTTTATCTTGCAGGTCGCAGCAGCTGTCCCTGCAGTCATTTTGCTCATGAAACTTACGGATATGGATGGTGTACGGTATATATCTGCCTGGGACATGATTCTTGATCCGAAAAGTCCAATTGTCAGATCGTGCACATGAACATGTTGGAAATCCGCTTGACTCAAACATGTTGCTGTGGATGCACGCCTCAAAACTCAAAACACAAGAGGGACATATAGTACCAGGGGAGAATGCCGGATGCGGAGCATGCGGAACATCGAATCAAAGGAAATGAAAAGAGGAACATGAACAAATGTGTCAATTGCATCTGCCTTTGCAAACGCAAACAATCACATGTGACCACATTGGTCCACAGCCGCCGTAGATCAATGACCGCGGTGAAAGCACTTGGTTTCAATCATCGATTCCCGCGAGAGCACGCAATGTGCTCAGACACCCCTCTTTTGGCAACGCTGAAGGCTTTGGTTTCAGACTGCTTCCTTGGTGCCCGAGCAACTTTGGCTCTGCGCACCTGGCGCATCCCGTTCATTTCCTGTGAGAAAGCGGGTCGACATAAGACCTCGGCAACGAAAAGAAGTCAAAGACCAAATTGGCACCTTGCACTGCCTTGCACTGCCTTGCACTGCCTTGCACTTGCGGTGATTTTCATTGAATGATGGCATGCTGCAAAATGGCACCAAAACCAGCAAACCAAACATGACATTCTATAGACAATTTGAACATTCGCCAAGCTGCCCCAGATTGTCTACCTTGGTCGTATACAAGCAGCGGTGTTTCTGTGAACTGCCTGGTTGAGATCTTCGGAGCATGGCATCGATGTCATGCTGTCACTCTGTGGAGCTTTCTATTTGGCTATCTCTGGGGCTATCTTGGCAGCACCTTGCGGGAATAGCCATGTCCCTAAGTCAGAAATTGAAGGCCCATGAAGGCCCTAACCTCCTTTGAATCAGGCCATGCTGCATCCCAGTTGAACTCACCCATGTCTTCTTCCAACGAATCTTCGGCCTGCTCCAGCATGTCGCTGTGCCTGTCGAACATGTTTGGCTTGGGAACTCGCGACCCGAATCACAAAAGTCATGCAGCTGGCTGTGAAGCTTCGTCAAATTTGAGAAATTGTTTTGCGGCTGCGCCTGATAATCTGGATGCAGGACTGTTCTACCTCATCCGGCGAGGGTTGCAATGTGAACAAACCCCTTAAAAAGTCCTTTAAGATATCTTAACAAATCTTAAAATGATCCCAGCAAGACCCCACACAGTGCTTAGGCACCAATCTTAAGGTCTGTTGAGTACCCTTGGCAAAAGCTCCATATGAGATCCTGCGAGAGAACTTGTGAGCCCTGGAGAAGATCTGTGGAGCGAGAACTCGCACAAGGTCAGTTTGCCAAATGCAGATCTTCTCCAAAAAGGAAGATCTAACACAGTACAAGGATTGATCTACTCATATTATACTCATATATGATTCTATAAATACACTGCAGTAAGTACTTCTGTTTGTAAATAATTACGAGTCTTCTTGTTTGAAGATCCTTCTTACAGCTCTGCCAAGAAGACATGTATGTATGAATCCCTGTGGAAGAGCGAAAATGCTATACATTCATGCAAGAGCTGGACGAAGAGAATGTGTGTAGGACACCTGTGCAAGAGCACTATAGCGCCCTTCATGGGATGCTGTGAGAAAGCCTTTTGGGAGATCCGGAGATCCCTTGGATAGATCTTTGTAGCACTTTTGAGCGCAAAATCCTTGTGCAACATTAGAAATGTTAGGCAAATTCCAGGAAACTTCCACAATTTGCCCGAGCACTCTTGTGCGAAAGCTCTCACAATGTTCGATGCTCCCCTACCAGAATTACCACATGCGAAACAAATGCAAGTTGTCCAGGCAGTATCAGCACTGTTGTATCTGAACAAACAGATTCCCGCTCAATTTTGCCCTACTTGTCTTGAAAACCAATCATGCAAAAATGGTGGCTCTGAACGATTTGAAACAAAGGAATTCTTAAGAAGATCTAAGAACTGCCATTTTTACATGATTGGTGCCACCATTCTTACCAACCAGTGAAAGCAGGACAAAGCAGGCATGGGCTCCAGCACTTCAAAACAAACATGAGCCTTGAAGAGGCTACCGTTCTGAAAAGACAAGACACCGTTTGACAATATTGCCACCTTAGTAGAAAGCTCTGTTTGCAGTGTTCTCTGCAGGGAATCAATGGTACCTGTGCGAATCCCATAGAACGTTCATTCCAGATGTGATTGAAACCTCAAACATATGTTGTCTCTTCTCGATTGGAAGTTGAAAAAGATGGCGGAAGCTGGCAGATCCCATGCAAAGAATACAGCATGCAGCGAAACTTAGTGAAGCTAGAAAGAGGTCGAGTGCCTGCAGGGTTAGCTGCGACAAAGTCACAAAGGTAACACATTGAATGGCTGCTCCACTCTGGAACCAATGTCCTCTCAAAACTCGCAATGCCGATTCAAAGGGAATTCAAAAGGAACACATTGAGTGACATTCGAAGGGTTCTTCTTCTTGATTCAATTTGATTTTCAATTCGATTCGCTGGGGCTTTTCGAGTTCTTTGATGTTCTTTGGGAATCCGCAGCGGTCTGGCGTAAACACATTTTACGGGACGCTTTAGTTCCATTGTTCTTTCATCTCCTTTCCATCATGTAAACGACAAGCGTCTACAATTTGACATATTCCAGCAGAATGCAGGGGACTCGGATGGACTCGGGCTCCTCAATCCCAAGCATGAAGAAGCTGGTCACCAGGGTCACTGGCACGGTTAGAATTGGCCCAGCGACTGGGTACATGGCCAAGGTCCTTGCGCCACTGTGTGCTGACATAGAAACACTTGACATCACGAGAGACACAAATCACAAGTTACAAGTCACTTGACGTTTGACTACGCATTTCGACGTGAAACAAAAACAAAAGGCTAGGCCAAGGACAAGGCATTGCACCACCTCAGATGAAATCGCATGTGTGACCCCCCTGGCGGCGTACCCTGATCTGGAGTAATGTCCAAGTAATGTCCAAGTAATTTCCAAGTATGTAATGTCCAAGATGCATAAACAAAAACCGGCTGGTAAAGCGTGTGTACGGAGTGTAGATTGGTGTCCGCAAAATCTTCTCACAGGCGCCCAGCACCTCAGGCAAGGAAAATGATCTCAATCCAAGATGTACAAAAGGCACAAAGAAGCTTCAAAGAGGCACAAAAATATAGAGACAAAGAGGCACAAACCCAAGATGTAAAAGATCTAAAGGCAAACCCTTAGCACACAATTTATGGGATCACATGTGCTGCACATGTGCGCGTGCAGTGGATCCAAGGCACATTGTGGAAGGTCGTGAGGCTGCGGTCCATCTCTGTAGCTGCAACAGGGTCTAGGCCTGAACAAACATCGAACCAAAATCGAAGCAGACCTCTCTCTCTCTCTTTTTGCTATTTTCTACTATTCTCTATGCTATTCTCATCTATTCTCTATCTTCCCTACTCTATCTCTTTCTCTATAGTTCCCAACCCTCTACTATTCTTCGTTCCCTACTCTCTACCATTCTCCTCTCTATTCTTTATTCTCCTTCTCTCTTCTCTACATTTCTCCACTCTTCTCTACTATTGTATTCTTTCTTGATCTATTCTCTGAACTTCTGTAGTATTCTACTTCTTCTTCTCTACTTCTTCTTCTTCTTCTCTATTCTCTATATTCTCTTCTTTCTTGCTCCATTGGTCTCTCTTTTTCTCGTGACGAGGCGCCTCCTAATGCAGGCTGCGCAAACACGCTGGCAGAGGTATGTTGCAACTCGTGCAGGACGTACAGCGGTCGGTTTGCCACATCCGCCTGGCCGAGGAAAGGCATCCAACGACAAATGAACTAAATGAATCGAATAGATTGAACAATTTGAATGCTTCTTCAAATCCGACTTCTTTGACAATTTTGTTTCAAATTCTGGAGCGCCAGTCTACCGATGTCTACCGTATCTACCTCAACAAGCCGATCGATGAAGTTCTTCTGCTTCTCATCGTACGGATTCCAAATCTGCTGAAGTTCGCACCGCAAAGCCTGGAAAAGTGGTCGGTCCCCAAATAGGTCATGAATCGGCATGGTTGCAACTCAGAATGTGAAGTGCACAGGGGGGAAGAATAAGAACACGGGAATGGTGAAATGATGTGCAATTCTTTGTCACTATCATTCATTGCAATTCATTTCCCCATGTTTCCTTACAATTCTATTTTTTCCCTATGTCTTCCTTTCCTTTTTCCTTCCTTTTTTGGATCAGCTTTATCCGAGCAGCCGCGGTGGTCCCCTTGCGGAGCTCTGAGTCGGAAGTGTTGGCCCTCAGGGGCTCAATGTGTGACATGCCATCTGCAAAAGCAAGCATTGTAAGTATACATTGGAAAGCATTGTATGCTCAAACTTTCATTGCAAGAATAGCATATGATTGGATTGAATTATCATTGAAAGGCTTTGCGCTACCTCACATCGCATCAGGTCACAGTACATTGACATCAACATACAGCGTTACCATGGTTTACCTACCTGAATATAGCACACAGCCAACGTTGCATGACATGACATATTCATACAGATCTATAGAAACATAAATGGGTTTTCATCATTTTCATCATTTTTTTTACATGCGCCATCGTGCGACCATATCACGCTGAATTCTGGTTCTGTCCGACTTGATTGCAGTTCGGTTGCGTGATGAGGATTTGCGGGTTGCAACCATCCTCTGTGAGGTGGTATTTCAGAACCACAGGAAAAGTCCTCACAGATTTCTCTTGGCTGCATGACGGATCGTTTTACAATCCAGAAGGTTCAGCTTGCAAAAGGCCGGCGCGCCTGATCAATTTGACTGCATAAATTTTGCCTTCAAGAACTTCTGGGCACACAGAACCTGGCGAGAGATAAGCAAAAGGATGTAGAAGGTTTTGTGGACGGTTTTGAAGAAGTTACTGCACATGATCTAAAAGTGCAAAAAAGACAAATGAACAATTAGAAGGTGAATGTCTTTTCAGCGAGGGGCAAATTTCCAACCCAAATTGCTGCCCTGGTGAAAACAGCTAGTGGTATCATCAGCTGGCAGTTCATTTGTGCGCATGGCCCTCACTCATTCTTTTCAAACGGTGCTTCCCAACTTTTTTCTTAAACAATAGTTCACGTGAGGTCAGGGACGTCGTTTATCAAAATGTGGGACAAAATTGAAACCATTGCAGTTGACTCCACCACAACTATTTTGCAAAGTGTTCTGTAACCAAGTTGTCGCTGTAGCTATGTGAGCCTTGTACTATGGTAACTTCAAGCTGATTCTATCATTGTAAAGAACAACAAACCTGATGCCCCTTACATAGCCCAAACATTTTGCGGCATGCTGGAAGACTGGGTGCTAGCATTTATGTTTGCGACATTCTACAGGTACCGCACATCCTCAAAAAATCCATGTGCTTCGCAACCCTGGGGACACTTCTGCACAACCTTCCTGCTAGCATGGGATGATGCTGCCACAATGTCGCCGAATCGGAACTCCCACGGCCATTTTTACAAACATTGTGGCCGAAGGGCAATCCACATCCGGATAATCATGAGTATTTGTGGCTCATGAGAAGTAACCGAGCAAAAGCGGCAGAAATATTGGCCCAACATGTCATTGTTTCAGAAGATGCTGGATGGCTGTAAGTGCAGGTGTTGAAAAAGGTATTAATGGAAACTCTTCGGCTCCTCCCTCATCCAGTCATCATTCATTGTAGTCATTGCTTCCAAACCAGCATTGCTCCTTACCACTTCAAACATCTTCAGACTCTATGAGCTATATGCCTCACTCTCCGACTCTCACGAGAGGTGGACTCTTGTTTCTCCAACCTCAACAACATAGTTTTGGTTCCAACGGTTCCCTATCTCCTCTCTTCCTTTGTGGTCTTACTGAAATCTTCGAAGGTCACTCCTCCTTTCCTCCTATTCCTTTCCTTGAGTCATAAGCCTTTGACTCCATTTGTCATACGCATTGCAGCCTACGGACCATGTCGGTCCTCTCAGCCCCCATGTCTTTCTTGTTGTTCTCTCTCTGCTCTCAGCGGACCTCAATGAAGCCTTCCGCACTTTATTCAATTAGACACCATGAACATATTCTTCCCATTTCTTCCCTCCATCCTTCCTCCATTGAATCTGCTGATGACACAGTTCTCATGGCCTCTCAAGACACTCTGATGCGTCTTTTGCATCAACAGCTAGCCTTAAATGGCTCCAAATAATAGCTCATCCTTTCCCTAAACTAATCTCTTAAATAAAAAACTTCAAGCATAATTACTAAACTCTTTGTTCACTCTGAACTACCAATCTCTCTTTCC
>VSDK01029320.1:192531-227531 GCA_009767595.1 Symbiodinium kawagutii | reverse complement strand
GTGCTTCGGCTTGTGCTTCGGCTTCAGCCTGCTGTGAATGCGAAGATGCACCCAATGCACACTTCAAGTTTTTTGACGCTGACGTGCAGTTCACGTAGGTTAAACTGGCAAATTGGTTTTCACCTGCTTTGCCTTCACACCTGCAATTTGGTGACCAGAACCAGCACTACACACTTATGCATCGTACAGTAATTGTTAGCTTTTCCTATTCACCAAAGCTGAAATCTGAGGTGCCGCCACTAAGCCCTTGAGGGCTTTTGAACCACCGAATTGCCGAGACAGCCTGTTCCTTCGCAGTGTTGACTTGAGCACCTGCCCCACCTCAGCCCACGTGAATTCTTGTTGAAGAAATACGGGATGTAAAAAAACACAGTTGTACACAACTGCCATCATTTCTTAAACACACATAAGAACATGTTTATGAATTCTTGTTCAAAAGATCCTTCTGAAAGTGACAGGTTGCGTGGCCACACGGGCAGGTCCATACAATGTGATGAACTTCATTGAGCACGTTGCATGGAAAGCTGCAAGAAACGCAAGCACGGCAAAGTTACGAAGACCAAACATATGTGTTACAGCCCCAAAAACGCACATTTAATACCCCTGATTCCCGCATCCAATGATACACATCTTGCCAAGTTTCCGCTGCATAGCCGCACAGTGCGAAGATAAGCGATGCGATGTGACCGAAGAAAATTACAGCGAAGACTCAACATCGCAACCTGCGAAGTGTCCATGTTCCACTTTGTATCAAAAAGAAACGAATGCTGCTTGCTTCGCTGTGCTCGTCAAGAACCTAAACTGCCATTGCCAACGTACGTCACAAAGAAGATAGAGAAGGTTATTTGGAGGAAAACCAAGCGTCACATCAAGGGTGTTGCTCTCGATTTGTAGCTTGGTTGCCGAGGGACCGGGTCCAGCAGGACAAACCGGCTGCCGATGGCTTTGAGGATGCCAAAGCTGGTGCACTGCGGGCACTGCCCGGCAACACGGTGAACATTTCATATTCTGTCTGCTCCAAGTACAGGGCTGTAAGATGTTGCAAGTTGCTGCTAACAGTGGCGGCCTGGTGAGAAATCTAGTAGTTAGTCAATGTTAGTCATGCTTACAAGAACAGTATTCTTTCAGGTTGAATAAATGGTCGCTTGTGAACAGGTTTGGGCTGTCCACTCATGTCGACTCCGTGGACACCATTTCATTGAGTGAGTCACGCAGTCGATATTCCCAAATCTTCCGAGAGAGTTCATGAGCTAATTTGGGCAAGGCTGCAAATGTCAGCAGCTTGTCAACATCTCCATGCCAAGATCTCATCATATGACACTCAGAAGCCTCAACCCCCAAGTGATCCTGGCGGGACACCCGCACTGCAAAACAATTTTGGTGGACACTGTTCTTGCATCCTCTTATGAATTTTGGGCGGATTTTCCAAGGCGCTTCTGGCACCTTTCCAATTCTTGGCACAGTTCTGCACCCTCAAAGCGATAGGGAGATACATGGGAGATACTCGTTTGTTCAAAAAAAGAAGCCAGCTACTGCGACAGCCAAGTTCGAACCTGCCCAAAACAAACGTGTTTTTGTCCAGTCCCTTGTGAGTAGAAGAGGGGGCCCGAAACGGTATCAACGCTCGCTACAATTCAGATTCTACAGCTTTCTTCTGGCATCTGTTGCAGGCTTTGCGTGGAAAAAAACAACTGGCGCATCCATTTTGGCACTGACGAAACGCCTTCACGGAACAAATTCTGCATTTGCAGAATTTGGATGTCGGAATTAGACATGATCGTGTGCAAAGGCGTTTCTCAATGAGAGGTGTGTTCAACACCCAAACTCCACTTGGCCGAACATGATTCGTTTCATTTCTGACCACATCGCCCAAATGTGAACCCAATTTCAGTGCCCCTGATCAAAATGCTAAGCGAGCCTTTGCCAACCGAAAAAAGTCAACGGCTGGTTCTTGCGGACCAAGACTACTGTCCAAAAAAACATGCTCCAAAGAGCGCTTCAAAACAATTTTCCGAAATTTGGCTCTCAAATGACTCAAGTGTGCTCAAGTGTGCTCAATTCGTCGATGGGTGTTGCCGCTTCATCCTGACCAAAGTCGATGGAACTTGAACGGATCTCGGAGGAACACTTGGCCCACGCGCGACCTTTGGAAGCACAGGCTGTGAAGCGTCAGTGACATACGGTGACTTTCGCGTTTATCCAAGGCCTGCATTCGACGCTTTGTCCTCCTCCACGGTGTGTCGTGCTGTAACTCGCTCTCTCATTCCGCTGCTGACCTAGGCAGGTGCAGGACACTGCCACAACACTCTGCTGGCTTTGCATAAAACTCTCCCCCCAATCCCAAGTTCTTTTTTGTCAGCAATATTTACCTATGTTTACCCCAAGTGCGCAACAAGTCAACAGCCAAATATCCTTTCAAACAAAAATTGTATCAACTTTGGGATGAGAGACTTCCACAGCGTTCAATCTATTGCAAGCTGGAAAGGAACTCAAATTTGTGGAACGGTGTTGTGCCAATTGGGCACAGGCTGAAACACAACGTTCCGATTCTCAGCAATTGCGAATGCAGGTGGCAGAAGGAAAAGGAAACATAAAACGTTTTCGATTTTTTCTCGACGCAACTGAAAAAGGGTTTCCGCAAGAACGATTTCTGGCAAGTCAGCCCTAATCGAGGGTTCCTCTCCACCTGTAGGAAATGGACTCGTCGTGAAGGTGTATTTAAAATGGATTGAAGCACTTGAAGCGTTCAAAGTAATGAGGATGTCTAACCCTGAAACTTAGACAGTTGATTCTGAGATTGGAAATGAACGATCACCATGCCAGTGGGAGCAAGGAACATCCGCGACATGAACAGCCTTCTATGATAACATGTTTTTCGATGATTTTTTTCTCTGACTGCTTTACCGAGGAGAGAATCAATTGCCGCAATTTGAGCACCAAAGCATTCTTGAGATATCTTGAGATTCACATCTCCCGGAAGATCGGAATAGAAGAATTTGGACTATCTGGGCATAGGGAAGAAATTTTCTTGTGGGCCACCTAGAGCCGTGCAAGCTATGGAAGCTTGTGAGGGCGGACAACATTAATGGTCGGAAGGGGTTGAAATCAAGGAGCCAAGGTTTGAGAGAAGCATGTGCTGCTGGAATCTGCTGGATCTAAGATCGAAAAAGGAGGGCAGGCAGGTGGTCTGATCAAAGGTCGCAAGGAACGAAATTGGAATGGTGGAATATGTTGGGATGGCAAGGGAGTTGACATCCTGGCAGCAAGAGAAGCTCTATGAAATGCAGCAAACGAAAGTGTCTATGCATAGTATCCGGCGATATTTACATGAGCTGTTTTATTTTCCCTGGCTGTGCCTAAGCACGGCATGAGATGGCATTCACTCTGAGTTGCAGATAAAGGCCGAACTATGCCGAGCTCAAACTCCAGGTTTGCGAATGTTTGCGACGCATTCGCTTCACTCACATGACACCTCCCAAATTAGGAGTCGCACACCCATGGTTGCTTCCAGCATGGCCAAGCTTCGCTTCATCTCGCGGCACCTTGAGACCGAGGCTCGGAAGATTTTGTTGGAAGCTGCTCTGCTCATCTTTGCTATTCACTAATTATGCACTGTCTATGATTCGAGAATTGATGCTTTTAACATCTCTTAACACGAAATCCAGATTGTTGCTTTTGGTATCTGAGGGACTGACTGTGTCATGATCATGTTTGCATCCTCGGACAATAGCGATGGGAGGTTCGCATCATTTGCATGGAAAATCGCAGAAACTAACAGAAAATCATAGGAGAAATCTTGAAGAATAAAGCTTGTAGGAATCTTG
The DNA here is from genome assembly GCA_009767595.1 of Symbiodinium kawagutii. Lineage (NCBI taxonomy): Eukaryota > Dinophyceae > Suessiales > Symbiodiniaceae > Symbiodinium > Symbiodinium kawagutii. The sequence goes on along the minus strand of VSDK01029320.1, from coordinate 223,707 downwards.
GGACTTTGATCAATTATCTTTAAAGCTGAGATGATACACGCTGCCAGACTTGCATCGAACGCATGCGACCCTCAAGAAACGTGGCATCCAATCTGTGCCCATCTTAGGACGTTGGGAGTGACGTTGGGTTTGGAAGGTTTCTGGCCTTGATGGGGAATTCAAACTCCTAAATGAAACTGCCTGTTGAATCCTGTTGGTATGTCCTGCATCATTCCTGAGAGAGACGTACAGCCTAGTTCCAATAATGTTTCTCCTGAATCCGTGTCGAATTCCCCAGCGCAAGATCCTCTCAATTAGAATTGATGATCATACAAATCATCCGGGATGCTTATAGTTTTGCTCGGCGGACTGTGGGCGAGAAGGTGGCCGAAAAAAAATAATGTGTTCACGCCTATGTAGTTTACAGGCACCTGTGGCCCCTTGAGCGTCTGCAAGCTCTAGCCTGGTGCCAACATGCACGATTCAGAAAAAATGTTTAAGGGAACCAGTCCTACACTCAGGTCGCTCGGCCAAACGTATTTCTCCGTTTGTCAGTGGTACATCATCTGGCGTCTGACATAAGCTTTTCTGGGTTGTACAAAATTGAGAGCGGCCTCATCTTAGGTTGTTGGGAATGGGAGAGTGTTTTCACGTTCTCTTCTCTCTAAAGGTTTGTAGCAGGCTCTTGAAACAGTGTCAGAATAGAAATTTAACAAGCAATTTCCCAACAACCTATGGCATAATAGACACACACACACAAATGTATATATAAATATGTAAAGCATAGATAGGTAGATAAAGAAAGAAAAAAAAAACAATAGATATCAGATTGACACACACACACATGCACATATAACTATATCTAAAGTAAATGCACATATATGTACATATTATGCTTGTTTTTGGCATCGTGCCATCGAGGACATGCCTTGCAGCACGCCCAAGAAACATTGATCTGATATGATCTGATAGCCTATGTATGCATCAGCGCGTCTCATGCTTGCACCTTCAATCCACTTCTCATGCCGTCCTCATTGGCTACCCGTAAGCTATTATAAAAGCTATTCCTTTAGAGGATGACAGCGACCAAGAAATTTGCAAACTCAAATCAACACCAAATTTTGCAATCATCTGCTGAAGAAAGGCCTGAAATGAAATAAGAGGGCAGGAGCTATGCAAAGTGCAAAAGTTTGTCGAAGCAAGTGGATTGAAGAGCATTCAAAAGCACCAAAGCACATCAAAAGGCACAAACATCTACAAGCCCTGTAAGACTTTGGCATGCATAATGGAGATCACATCCAAAGCGCGCGCTTGCCCCTTCAGCCCTTGGCAATTCACGACTCGGTCAGTATCCAAAGAATGTCAACTGAAATGCTGAGTATGGAAACTATACTGTATACAAGGTTTCATGATGTGTCATGCAATCAAACATGAGCAAACCCATCCCTATTCAGTACCAGCATGGCAAACTGGAAAGATCCGGAAAGTCCATCTGTTGCAGGGGGCGATGTGGATAACTGAAGAGACATCCGCCAAGGAACGCATGATACCTTGGCAAAACTCTTTGATGGTGACTTCCCCGTCCTGCGCTGCTAAATGCAATGCACCCTCACCACGCGCTGCATCAGTTGTGCTTTGCCATTGGTTCTATCATATCTGGATGGCTGTGGTCATGGCCTTTGTAGAATCAAGAGCAAGGAGATTGGGTGTTTTTGAAACGCATCGCTGTGATAGAGCTAGAGTTTCTAACGAAGCAGTCTTGGAGGAGAAGTGCCTATCTGAACTTGCAGAGTAGCTGAAGCCACAGAAGGTGCTGTTGCAAACGTCTAGGTAGCGTTGATCCTGATATCTCCGCATTGCCCGGATGATTGTAGAAAATCCAAGGGGAGACTCTGACAAGAATCGGTATTTTACTATTCTGCATTCTTTGATGTGTATACCTGAAACAACAAACAAATACATGTATATATGCCGATTATATGCCACGGTACTATTGCCTACACGCATGCATCTCTTGCTCCTGTCTGCACATGCACCAGTACCATGAAATACACAACGCACACAAATACCTACTACAGAATTATATGCTTCCATGCTGTAGCTATACACATATCAACCTAAATCTGTGTGTCGCGAGCGCGCGCGCGTGTGTGTCTGTGTGTGCGGCCGGGTATGTATGTGTGTGTGTGTGTGCGCGTATGTGATTGTGTATGCGCATCGGTACTGTGAAAAAACAAAAGCAGTCCATGAGCCCAAAATGGTCAGTGCCCTGTGAATCTCTGATCCTTGCTCCGATGCCCCCCCCAGGAATCTCATGTCATGACTGTCACGATCCAGATCACCCAGTGGCGCAATGTGGCGCACCCCATCATCCAGCAAGTCAAAGAGCGGGTCCACTTCATGTACCTAGGAGTCAGTCTGAGTTGGGCCAGGGCTGAGTTTCCTTCATCCTGTCCAGTCTGCTATGAGTCTTGATGACTATTTGGCTCCAAACTTCAATCTCCAGGATGCTGAGGTAATGAAGAACTACCTTCAGAGAAACAAAAACGTCAAAGACTGAGAAGTGAAATGAAACACTAAACCGACATAGCCTCCGCCAAATGCACCATTAATTGAACATGTGCGAAAAAAGAACATGTAAACAAATGTAAACATGCATTTGTTTAAGAGAGATAAGAGCAAGACTGGATTGCTGCATGCATCATCCATTTCCTGCTTGGTGATGACCTTTGAGGGCTCAAGCTTTGAAACTCACCGCCAGTGACTCGACAGGGGTATATCCACTCGTCAATGTGTCATAGCTTGCAACAACCCTTGAATTTCCAACATAAATGTCTACTGCCCGACGCCGTTGCCATCTGAATCCGCTTCAAAAAAGATTTCCTGTGGCAACACGATGGCAAGAGAAAGCAAAGCTCTACAAATGTTGAAACTTCTATATAAATCAAACCTCTTGAAGTTGCGCCAAACTGAGGAACATTTTTTGGTCCTGAAGTCTTGACACGTACTGCTCCTTGTTTCGGACCTTCTCCTGAGACGCTAAGAAACCCAAAGTGCCTTTGCCCCTTACATCACCATGCTAGAGAAACGTGCATGGACAAAAAATAAAATTTTGTATGATCTTGAACTTCAGGCGGCAAACTTAAATCATTTTCGTTTGGGACTTATCACCGGGAGAGAAAACTCTGAATTTCTTCTTCAAAATCGGAAAATGTGCCTGTGCTACTTCGCGGCATCAAACGGCACATCTTTTTCCGAAGGTAATCCCGGTACACTCAGGAGTTGTTCATTGATTGGGCAATCCACCTCCAACTATCTCCAACTCTTGATTCAACATGGTTAAAAAACCGCACAGCCTGTGGTTCTTTGCCATGCGGATATCATGAAGTTTCATGTGGGTCAGAAGAATTCCATAATTCATGCAAAGACAAGCTACGCACGTGTACGGAAAATTTGGCAAAATAAGTTTATCCGTTGCCGAACTTTTTTTTGGGGTTGACAAGGTATAATTGACACTGACCTCAAGACACCCTAATATAGGACGCATTGGCGTCAATTTCTAGTAGAAGTGGCAACCGTGCACCGCAAATTAAGGAACCCCCAAGGGAACCACAAACAACGCACGTTGGAAGGGAATGGAAGGGAGGCCAGGGTTGCTCACCATGGAATGGTTGGAGCTGACTAGGTTGGGAGACGTTGGAAGCGACAAATCCGTTCTGAAGGTTCGTGGTTGCTACCAAAATTCCATTTCCATACCTTGGGCCTCAGGTTCCATGTTGGTCTGTAGGTGTGCAATCAAGAATTTCACAAGCGACGCCAATGTGCCTGAACTGCCAACGCAGCATCGCCTGCTGCTGTCGCCAGAGTCTCCTCAACAGCATGGCATGACCAACAGCTTGTCACGAAGAAATAGTTTACTTCGAGGATCCCCCACCCTACCATGCATTCTGATGCAGTGGCTGAAGCGTGTTTATTCTGAAAGTATTGAAATCTTTATTTGGACACTTACTGCGACAAGTGATTACATCTATACGTAGATAAGGTTTACTAGCTCTGGCATAGGTAGGGTCTGGAATCTGTCTGTGGAACCGTCCCCTGGCTTGTCGTTCTAGGGGAAAAATGTTTGAAAGGATTGACATATGTTCGAAAATATGTCTTAATCATTATTGGACATGACGACTGATGCACTGACATGATCTGACGTGCAAAAATGGAGGTACAATCAAGTCCATGTGAGGTACAAGCAGGTTCCTTTTTTCTTTGGCGACATTCAAGCAGCTTCCGCTTATCGACCTGGACCCTTTTCTTCCTTCTTTTCTTCCTTCCTTCCATGCTTTCTTGCTTTCTTTCTGACTTTCTATCTCTCTTTCTTTATTTCTTTGTTTTCATGTTTGATTCATTTTTGTTGGAGCCCAACCACCATTCAAACAATATTTCCTTGTGGATTTAGGCTTTAGGGGTGCGTCAAGCAGGCAATTTGTTTTTGTCTAGAATGGTTTACAAGTAACCTGCAGAATTGGAGAGCCATCCCCAGGTATACGTCGGTTTTTGACATGAAAGCGTTCTACATTTTGTATGACTTGTACTTTGATAGGAGGCCGATTGTGTTGTGGGACAGTTTCCGCACCTCGTTTTCTTACGGATCTGTTGGCCATTCATCTGCATCGAAGGGGTATTGAAGACAGACCGAAACGCATGGCTGCAGAATGCCATAGATTGGAACCAAAAAAGGAGCCAATAACAGGAGAGAACTGCTTGCCATGACTTGATGGTGTGGTAAATATGTGATAGAAAGGATACTGGTTTGTTTGGTCGATTTTGGTAGTGTTCCTTTCTTCTTTTCCAGTTTTGATGCGTTTCTCCTTTTTGCAATTAGGCCTTTGCCAAGGGACCGTGTAGAGAATGGTCCTGGGGTCAGGGAAATTGGAGAGAGAGGAGAGAGATATTGATTATCCAATATGATGGACATATAACATATATACGCACACTCACACTTACACACACGCTCCTATCACATCAATATAATAGATATACGCATAAAGGTTGATGCAGAAAAGTTATGCGAGATCGTTTGATCGATCCCACAAACCCCAGCTGACGCATGACGCTAGATAATTACGCTATATCTGAGAGAAAAATCAAAGCAATTTTTGTTGCAGGTGTTCTGATAACTGACCCAACGGAACATGGCCTGGCATGTCTTCTGTGTTCTGACTAAAGCAAGGCCAGAAGAACAAAGGCAAGTCATGCAACTTACACCGCATCGATCGTTAACCGCTAACACGCGGAAGTTTGAAGTCGGGAGGCTGACAGAGAATCTAGAGACCATCACCTGACATGTTGATACATATTTTATTTTGTATTAGATGATCAAATTGGGCACACCCACTGCAAGCACAAAAGCACACAAAACAAATGAAAACATTGAAAGCAAACAAAAATCCTTGAGAAAAATCGCCGTGATAATTCGAATAATTGCGAAAATCACCTCGGTTGAAGCATGGTGGGGCGATGGCCAGTGCAGTCCTCTGACATCACAAAATGAGGTCAAGGGTCAACTGAGGTCCCTGCGAGTGTGACGTACCCCCTGAGCGTCATGAATAAACAAAGAGAAGGACTACCATCGTAAAAACTTTTCAAAGGATTACTTGATTCCCCTGGAGATATTCGTTTGGTGGTCGTATAGATTATCTTCCCGCCAATTACCCTTTTTGCGCTTTTTATTTTGGGCTTGAACCCAATCCTCAAGCCCTTGATTCTCCAGTCCCCCCCTACCTGGAGACGAATATCTAGGTTCTCTCATGGCTCCATCCTCTTCTTCCCTTCCGGATGTCTCTTTCCGTTGGTCTCAGGCTTCATCAGGCTTCGCATGCCTTTAAATGCTTAGATCCCTTTTTCCGGCACACTCTCATCTCTCCTCAACGTAAGCTTCGGGTTTACTCAGAAGTAGTTCAAGATTTTGTTGCATGGCTCCGAATCCCAAAGATGTACTCCCCATCCCAAAAAGAAAGTAGACTAGACTCTCTCCACTATAAAGCCACCCAACAATTTTTTCGATTCAAAAGCCTCTACATGCCTCTACTATCATCCTGTTCTTAATCCAACAAATGCCCCTCGTTCCAACAAGTATCTACTTGCCCCGGTTTCCCTCGCTTACCCTGCAATTCCCTCCTTAGTCCCGCCCTCAATTAAGATTTCCGATGAGAGAATCACATGTTCTTAGACACCCGGAGTCCATAATCTGCTTCAATCTGCTTCATCCCATCTAGGGCCCTTAGGACCATTAAGTCCTTGTTTCGAAGAGGAGCCCCATGGGCACATTGGCCCGAGCTAGCACTGGCAGAAACCAATTTCAAACTCCAAAGATTTAGAACCTCCCCTCAAAACCGTGGTGAATTCTCCAAACCGCACTGCACTCATTTCACAATTGCAGAACTGAAACAATACTCCTCGTGTACAACATGAAGAAATGGTACTGCACTACTCATCAACTTGATTTACCTCCCAGTTGCTGAGGAACGAGAACTCTGGAAACATTTGTGCCAAAGTATGAAATAAGATCCACAGTGACAAACCTACTCTCACTCTTATGGTTGCTGCTTCTGACATGTAGCCCGACGGCAGCCCGCAGACCGCTTGAGAAATATCATATCTTCTTCATTGGCTGCGTAGCACATTGCCCACACACACAGACACACACTCTCACCAAGCTAAGGATGTGCTGAGCTGGTGGCATGAAGAAAGCAGCATACCAAACACTTACCTTATCAATCTCTGCATGTCAGTCGAAGCAATGAAGTGCAATGTCTTGCACAAAGTCTTTTCCAATGCGTATTCTCGTGAGCTTTTCTTCAAAGTCATCTGCTTCTGCCCAGAGACTTGTTCTACAACAGGACGTGCATAATTCGGCCAGCCGCCGCTATGAGTCAGCTCGAACCTCGTTGCGGGTGTAGCTGCAGCGGTGCACGCACTTTCAACATCTTCCACCACATCTCACTCCCAAGTGCTCATCATATCGCTGCTACAAGCTGCATAGAGTAGACCGCCCTCCAAGCGCTTCCATAGTACCTCAAGGAAGAAAAAAGGAAAAAATAAGGAGTGATTCCTCCTTGAGAGATTCCTCTGCTCCAAGTTACTGATTCATCCAATACCTATTCTCGTAGGCCTGGCTCCAGGAATGACTGTGTACAAGGCATGTGGGACTTAAGTGTGCGCAGTGATTCGAATGCTATAATTACATTAAATATCATGAAATCATATCCTTAACGAAGCCTGGGAATGTCGTTGCCGCAAGAAGTTGTCCTCCAACCTTGATCTCGTCTGACCTTCCTTGCATTCCTGGCTTTGTTAAAGCTGGTGCCCAGCCTGAGACTCGTCCATGATATAGCCTTGGAGTATCTTTGGAATACCCAATGCATTAAAGTTGCAAACAATGCAGGAAAAAACACTACCAAATCCCTATTTGACTTTACCCTCAAACATTTACTTTTCGAAACATCTTACGCTGGGGCATGAGCTGTGAAGCGACTGCGCCAACAAAAGGCCGCCTGACCATGATCTGTGGAGGTTGCCTCCTTTGACAGTCCATGTCTTGTGATCTTAGGCCTATAAATTTGAGGATCATGAGCAGGACCATCGACCAAAAAAGGGCACCCATGCTGGCAATGAACGTCGATGCCCTTGGCATGGCATCTCCAAAAATTCACTTGCTCAACCTTGAGTCTTCCTAGCTTGGCCGAGTCTTGAGGTTCGCGCAAGACCCTCAGCCTTAAGACTGACGTCAAATGAGTCTGCCCTCCTTGCTCTTGACTGAACATGTCTACACGATTCTACACGCGCATCATCCGAATCCTCTCCTACCCTTGCACATGCCAACCCTGGGAAAGTGCCTGATTCCCTGCTGAAAATATACAGTGATGTTTTGGAAAGTACTCCTTCCAGCGAATTTGCTAAGAGCCTGGCGGACGGAAAAGAGTCATGACCTCTGCAAGTGTTCCACACATGCCATGAAGTGTGAAATAGCATATCTATCCATACAGTATCTAGTGCCGTGTATCTAAGACACTGAACTGGCACTAGTACTCGGAGAGCTGTACGAATGTCGACGCTATCCAGCACGTGTTATACAATTGGTTGCGCCCTTCTGTGGTCACTTTTGCCTTGCAAAAATCAGGGAACCTGTGCCACAGGGCATTGCAAGTCAAGACAGGCCATGCTGAGTCTTACGATTTACTTCTTTTTTGCGCCGTCTGTTGATTTTGTTGAGCTCATCCTGTCTAGCAAATGCTTTTCTATGCATGTCTCATACAGCTTCGCACTGCCCGTGCCTATCTATCTTTGTATCTATGTATCGGATCGCTGAATCACATCAGGACATATTTTCCTCCTATTTCTGCTGTCCTTACCTTGCCATTGCCCGAAGACAAGTCCCAGACTCTCACCACCCGCAATGTCCGTGTGAGGCGAAGGAGTCGCATTGCCCTAGCCACTGAGAGGTTCACCTGAGCCAAACTTTGCCAAGCGTTGATCTGAAATGATCTGAAATGATCTGAGATTCTCCAGTTTTGGGTTTTGAGTGATCGAATTTTTGGTGAAAAAAAGTATCCAACTGCAAGGCCCATCAGGAATTTCATTTCCTGATTTTTCAAAATCCCAAACTTCAAGTCAATGGCTTTCCCCTCCTGGAAGCAAACTGCGAAATAGTAATGCTGACTTTTGCCGATCCCACAAGTACATACAAGTACAGCTTGCTAAACTGAACACTTCTCTGGGATAAGAAAATTGTAAGGCTAGCAGCAGCTTGCGAAAACGTCCACCAATAACCTGGAACCTCACTCTTGGAACACTTCCAAAGTTGACATGCAAAACCTGGTTGAACTTGCCCACACTTGTTCTTCCCCCACAGTGTTTCACCAGGGTGGGCAATCATTGTAGGTTTCAGGGTCCGGGATCCTGGCTGTCGCCATTGAACCTCTTCGCATAATTTTGGGATAGACCAACTCAGGCTTTATACACCAAAATACACACGCACCGAAGGTGCGAAACAGAAATAAATGCAATAACAACTAGGGACCGGCGGCAACATGGTCTTGAAGGAGGGGTCAGAAGGGACGATCAAACGGCTCCAAACAATCGGTTAACCCATGGATATTCTTTTCTGCAAAAATGAACGGAAGGGACGAGATAGATTGAATAAGAGCCGTTCGGAATACATTGGGGTTCATGCTATCTCAATGGTGCCGATCCAACGGCACATTTTATGGATATTTGCACTATCTTGCGATGGTGGGTTGTAGGTGGGCTGATTGAAAGGGAAGCCGTGTAGCTGCCAAGAATGTGATTTGGATTGATTTAATACTTTGGTATCTTAAGATTCAAGAGGTTGTGGTCTTGAATTTTGCCTGACGTGGGTCCAGTAGTCACTAGTCGCCAGTGCTCAAACACGTTTGCATGTCTTCCAAAATGCAATCTGGAATCACGGGCTTGCCCGAACACTGCGCGAGACTGAAGAGGAAACAAAATGGATCAGAAAGAGAGAGAGAGAGAGAGCTCAGGTCTTCTGGTTTCTGCCTCTTTTTCCCTGAATGCTAAGGTTTTTTTGAAGATCGCCAACAAGTCGTTCGGAGAATTCGATGGGAATATGACGTTCACGTCGGCCCGGGTTAGACCGAACGCGGGCTTGTCACTAATTTGACCGCTCCGGCCGGACTGCTCGTGGAGCTGAAATTGAAGAGCCAAATTGAACACAATCGCTGCAAACCCCACGTTTGCCCGCGCTTGACTGAGAACATTTCCCAACGCTCGAATTTCTGTGCAGGGCCATCGTTTTTAAGCTTCTGAGTTATCAAACCCTAAACCTTCAACCCTAAAACCCTAAACCATAAATCACTGCGTATTGCCAGTGTTTTTGCAACTTCTACGAGCCATTGCAGTGCCGCGTCATGGGTGTGGGCGAACGTGGGGTTTGGAGGGTGCACAATCTGTCGGTCAACTTTGGATGTTTGGGGCATCATGTTGCGTCATGTTTCGGTCTTTCGCTGGGGAAAAGGCGTTTTCTTTATTCCTCGCTGTTTACCGTGTTTGGTTACGGCAGGGTGGGACTGAGGGGAAACGGGAACCCGCCGTATAGTTCGATGGACTCACAATGACTCACATGTTCTGAATTTCCAGATGTGGAAATCTGCATAAGTTGGGTCCGATATTGGTCAGGCACCTTCGCGGTGTAAATCCCGATGCATTGTTGATGCAAATGCCAAAATACTGGTTTACAAAGGCCTGGACTAAATGACAAAAAAATGAAAAACATGACTAGAAACTGAAGCTTAGCTTAATTACTGGGACATTTGCAAGCTTGATGCATATCCTTCAGCTGGGTCTACAGTGGGTCAAGGAATGGCAAGGCTGGGGTCATGAGCTCAATTCGGTTTGCCTTGGGGCTTTGGGATATGATGGCCGCATGTAGCCCCAACATCGCCAGAATGGCTGAAATGGTAGCAAGGTCCCCTTGCATCCCCTTGTTACGGTTGCTGCTCCTATTCCATACCTCTCTTTACTGCGCCAACCAACGCACATTGATTTGATGTTTATTCCAAGGAAATCGGTGCCACAGAAGATTCTGCGAGGGATTGACGCTTTGTTGGCGTCAAAGATGGTTTCTCAGGAACCTTCGCCACAACACATTCCCCTTGAATTCTGGAATGCCATTCCAAACCCTCCAGCACCAAAGAGCACCCAGTAAGCCTGAATTGAATCCTGGTGAACCCCCTTGCTGGATTGGATGGAGCCTGGGATGGTTTCCAGGGGCCTTCGCGGCGAACCCTCCAGCAATTAACAAACCTTGAAGAACTTCCCTCCCCTCTGAATTTCATGCAAGTAATGTGTTTTTTTGACTGCGCCCTCCACCAGGACCTTCGGCGACGCCAGAATTGTTAAACCCTATAAGTAATGTGTTTACGTCTTTATTTTTCTATTTCCTTGATTTCTCTATGACTCTATTCGAACATTGGTTGGGGCATAGGATGAAGTTCCCGGGCAGTGACACATCATGTTTCTTTGGCAATGCCATTCCTAATTCTCCAGTACGCGCCAAACCTAGGACCCCTCTGAAGGTTTGTGGCTTTCGAAGGGTCCTTGATCACAACCTTTTTTTGGGGGATTTCCGCAAGGCAAGACAATGGAAAGAGACGTAAGGAAACATCCCTGACGAACATGCCATTTCTTCAGTTTGGTGAAATAGAATCTTCAATATTCAAAGATGTTCAATTTGGAAAGGTCAAAGATCATCAAGAGGTAAAATTGTGTCATTATGACCCTTGGCATGGTCCCATTCACTGGGGAATGGCAGATCGCAGGACAAATTCCAACTGACGAGTGGCGTCATTCGTGTTCAAGAAAAACAGCGTAATGGCACTGATAATGCAAATCACCGCATCCTTGCCCGCAAAGTTACAGAGAAGACAACAGAAATGCAAGTATCAACAAGAACATTTTTACAAACTGACATCCAATCCTACATTCGATCTACAAGGGTTGTGGCCGAACCTACAATTGATCAAATGCAATCCCAGCCCCGTGCCAGTAAATTGGCGTACTGGATCCCACTCTCTGCCTGAAACTTCAGGGTGGAAACATGGTGGAATCAGTGGAATGTGGAAACATGAAACAACTCGGATCCAGCACTCCGTAGGACCGAAAAGCGGTTTCAGATTTTAAGTTTCCGACACTCCAGGCCCATGCTGTTCCTAAGCGATTTTCCAACTGGCAATGATGTTCTAGCCGTGCCACACATCGCTATACATATGTACGCCAAAGTGCTTGGTCACCTGTGAGTTGGAAATTGCTTGCCAGTGCAGGATGCCAGATTTCGAATCTGAGTGTCAAACTTTGAACTAGTATTCGGACAGTAAGTTCTACCAGGTAAATGACAATGTACCTGGGGGAATCGAAAGCGCTTTGAAGGGCCTGTATTCAACAAAAATGCATGCAGTCACAAATGTGAGTTCAATTTAGGCGCCGCACACCATCTCAACCATCTCAAACGATTCTCCTTACAATCAGATTTTGACATTTTCATGCAACAGTCCAAGGAAAAAACACATTCAAAGGATTTCCCAATGTAGCCGCTTCATTGAAATTTCCTGCGTCAACTCCAAAGGCAAACATGCTGTCTTCGGGCACTCCAAGGCCGGCCTGAAAGCGAACCCAACCCTGACATCGACTTTCTGCTCCTGTCTGCTAAAGTGCTACAGGTTCTCTGATGAAATGATTGGTTCGCATAAATTTGAACATGTTCAATACTTATTCAAACCGTATGTTCTGGATATTTCCGGAGGGTCGTAGCGCTGGCAAAGCTTGTATTAGCGAACATCTCAAAAAGCGTGCATTCGAAGCATTGAAAAATACACGCTTTTGATCTGATTACAAACAAAACATGTTAAGGGTCTCCCATATCTACGCTGCGCGGATGTGCAAAAGCAACATGCGGTTGCAAAGACAAAATCCTGGCATTGTTGAGTTCATTGCACAAGCTATTTGAATGTGATGAAAACGAAAGTAGGTACTTTTTGAAGAGAGCATTCTACAAATGGGCGCTCTTCTATTTCTTAGGAATGTCACACCTTTGGCAAAGGAATGGCGCGCACTATGTTGAAGTACTATGGTATTCACTCTGCACTGTCACTATCTCGATAGACGACTTCGCCCTTTAAAGGTCAGCATTTGCTGATCATCTTCGAAAGGAAGGCTGGACTTGCTGTCAAAGCATGGCGTATGTGCTCGGCCTTGAGCAAAGGAATATCAACGTGATGGACTACCAAGGCAATGTTGCATTGGATGCTGGCATCTTCGCTTTCTGAAAAACAAAGTTGCTAAAAATAATTGCAAGTGACTCAAATAGAGGGAATCTGGTTCAAAGCATATAGTTTAGTACACTCTTGAAAAATCCACCGGTGATCGGTAAAGATAAACAATGCATTCTGTTGGAGAGTTAAAAACTAAAGACTAAAATCATACGGTGCTTGCAGAAAAGAAGGCCAGTACACCTCCGGCGGATAGAATGCCACACTGACTGAGCGTGTTGCACAATCCTAGATGAAGACTGCACTGCGCCCTGTTGGAGAAAACATCCCACAAGTACCAGAGTCATACTACGTTTTGGGAAACCTTGAGCGAGGGAAAAGCACACGGGTAAAATATATTGAATGTTCTTCAACGTTCTTCTGATGATTAAGACTGTAGGTCCAAAAGCATGTGTCAAAAGAACATCTGACTAGCAGTGTGCATTATACATGTCATTATTCACAAATGCGACCATTTGCACACTCACTTGGAAGCCGTTGGAAGCTTGTTCTGTTCATCCACTATCAAAAAACCATCATCAACTATAGTCAATGATTGCGTGTTCCGGTGCGTCATGAGTAACTGGGGAAGGTGCCGACGCGATCGTTCCAAGCCATTGTGATTGTACCTGGGTTCATCCGGGTTGTTTGAACTCAAAAGTCCAACCGTTGGTTGCAGAACGGCTCTCCAACAGGATGAAGTAAACTGCAAACTTGGTGCCTGACAAACATTACGATCGCATTGCTGATGACGATGGAACCCATGATCATGTCTAATGGGCCACCGTCCACAAAGTTGTAGAGCGTCATCTTGGTAGTCAAAGGCGTGCATGGTCACAACATGAAACAATCACAAGCAAAGGGCCCATCTGGGCTCTGAACTGCGCGCAGTTTCTTCCAGCACTTGCCAGGACCTTGCTTTACAGACATACAAGTCACACGCAGCAGTTCCCCCACTTAGTGTGCCCAAAGCAAAACGAAGAACGTAGTGTGATCAAGACATATCAAGACTTTCCAAATGCCGTCGCAATTGGAACGTGCACATGGATACTTCATGGAGCTTCGAGGGAATCGCTTGTGCTCTGTTGAATGTGAATGAAAAATGGCGGGCAAACGTGGCTTCAAAGTCTCAGGGTTTGCCCCCCCCCGCCAATGTCAACCTGCCAAGATTTGCCAAGTTGCAAGTTGTGAATAGTTGTGAGATGCTGATTTACCAGAATTGAAATACTATGATTATGTTCTTCCAATATGTTCGAATTCTTCATGGCAATCAAAAAGTTCCGGAGCATGGCTGAACACGGAATACAACGCAATACCCCTGGGACTTGCCAACGTCGAGTGTGTCAAGAGATTGCGAATGTTACAAGGTTCCCTGGAGGTCTGAAACTACTTGACTATTTGCTTGTAACATCTTCCCGGAAGGGCTTCTCAAATTGGCACTTCTGGTCTGCCATGAATTGCGGAGAACATGGTTGACCAAAGAGCCTAGCCTTCCTCAAAGCTCCATGAATCTTCTTGAGCTGGCCGCTCTTCAGCGTGTGGACGTCCTTGGAAATCGTGGTTTTAATGATTTTAATGATGGTTGGGTTTATCTCTACGGGTATGCCTGTGCACGTGTGTGAATGATGGTTCGGTTTATTTCTATGCGTACGTTTGCCCACGTGTGCACGCGTGTGTGTACGAGTGTGTGCAAGCATGTGTGCACGCTTGTGTGCGCGGATAAGTGCATCTGCCAGTGTTTCGTGAGCACTACGATGTCCAACTGTGTGTGGTGGGGAGGCCACGCTCAAAACCGCAACAAGGAACGTGGAACATGCAGACTGTGTGAGTAACAAAGTATTTGACCACTGTTGTGGCGAGACGCTTCATGCTGTCTCTGGAATCATGAAATATCAACAGAAACTGACATGGAAATGCATGGAATACCGTCAAATATCGGTTTGCTAGGCTCACGGTTTAGCCCAAATGCCATGGCAAAATGCTGGAAAACAATGTGCAGCTGGAAAAACCATGTTGGTCTGACCCAGTGCAGGTACACGGTCTCCCCTCCCAGCATCGGCAATACTCGTTAGGTGCAGTCTGCCAGCAGTGCTGCATGCACTGGCTCACAACAGAATGACTTGAGATGGAAATGCTTCACAGAAACAAGTGGTTTAGACACGCTTGGGTTTGGAATGATTCAAAACAGTGTAAGATATGAACCACGCAAATAAGCCCATACCCTGGTCCACTTGCCCAAACTCCATGTTTCAACGACCATGTGCATTACAGTATGGCAAACGGGGGCGGTGCAATGTACAAGAATGCAACTAGTGTCGCATCGGGACAGGTTCATAGCGTAAAATCATATCGTCAAGCCTTTTGTAGAACCTCAATTTTGGCACCCAACATGGAACGCTTTGACAGCAACAAATTCAGTAGAACATCGAAAATTTGGTCTTTGACATTTAGGGATTCCATGTTTTCCCTTCAAGTGAAAACACGTATTTACGCAGATTATGATGATTCTAAAATTTCAAGATTTGCATCAGCAGCTGCAAGAAATTGCAGTTCAGGTCCATCTTATTTTTCGTTCGCGTTTTGGCTCCTGCTAATGCTTCAAGAGTCCAACTTGCTTTGACCTTTTCCAATGAGCACCAGCAAGAACCCAATTCTGCCATCTCCAAGCATCCCCCTTTCACAGTTATTATGCAATCTACCAGCAAACAGCTCCAACAACAAGCACCCCGATGTTTGAATATATTTCAATATAATTACCTACGCCTGTGCCAGAACTGTTTGAAAAACATGTGCATGCGAAATAATAGTCAAAAATCTACGAGTCGTTTCGTTTTTCCTAATCTTAGCTTCCAAAAAATGCGTAGAAACCCCCTGGTTCAAAAGTTGCTGATTCTTTGTTTGCCGGCTGATTCATGCTGATTCTGCCAATGCTTTGATGGTCCCACATCTTGGAAGTTTGGCATCAGGCCCCCAAATCCTGCAGTTGAGGAAACCACTAGAGAAGTGGTGCCAAAGCACATCAATGGGTTCCAATGTAGTGGCAGTTTTTGGTGGCGCTAGCGTGCCGGCCAATCTAGATGTGATATGATGTGACTATATGTGACTGCAATTTTTTTTGACTGCGCCCTCCAAGCGGACCGTCGGCGACGCCTACTTGCCAAATCCGTATTGGACCTAGCATTGCATGCGCACCTTGCTCTGTCAACTGTCCCAGTTTCAGGCAGCTTCATTCGACAAGGAAATTGAACAACCACAAGGAAGCACATCTGAGGAGTACAATGACGAAACTCCATGGGGAACACCCTACTGCTCAGCAAGGCTCTTGACTTCACAGCCACCACTGCCAAATTGCCACGTCTCCAGCTGCTTCACACGAATCTCACGACGCTGCTGCTTGGTAAGGCTGGAAGGACTAAGTCTCTGCACTGAAGCCTCTGTAACACCATCTTTACGTTTCGTGCCCGGAGGTTGTGTCTGAGAACGAGGTGCGAAATTGGGATCATCCAAATCAATGGTAGTCCCCTCGTCTAGAACATACAAGTCAAATTGAATCGTGCCGGGGGCATCGTCCTGCAAATGGTCACTGGGGCATGAAAAGGAATCACAGGAAACATGGGTGGAGTGTTGGAGTTGGCGGACTTGATCTTCCAGGTTTTCCAATTGCCGCTGCCGTTCTATGTCTCGAGCTCTCCACTTTTCAGATATGTCTTGAAATTGCCCCGTACGCTCTTGGTGATGATGTGGTAGAGTGGCTGTAGAAGCAATTCCTCGCCTGTCTGAACAGACACCTCTCTCAACCCCAGTCCGTGCGGGCTACTATCAGCCTGCAAAAGTGGGTCCAAACAAATTACCTGTTTGCTCTCACGACGCGAGGTGTGAGGTTTTGACTGCAGAGAATCGCCCAAAACGAACAATAAAGCAACATCAATGGAATGAAGTGCTGACCACAATTGTAGCCTCTTAGCTCTTCTCCTCGAAACACCCAGACAAGAGATCAACTTTCTTGCTTCGGAATCTTCCATCCAGGACATCCAGGCCACGCGATGACTTGCAACTGTACAAAATGTGCCCAGCAGGGCCTCGCGACCATACAGCTTGAGCCAAAAAATGGCTTGAGCCATGTATGTGACTGTAATGTATCTCTACATTTTTGTGCATTTGGAATGACAGCGTGTTCCCGGCATCTGACCTCCGAAACCTGCCCCACTAAGCTACTTCTTGTTCGCAGCAGGTGCCTTCAAACATCAATGTTCTACTACGCCCAGCCGAAACATTTAAGACAACTCCATCCCTATCCCGTTTCAGAAGGTTTCAACTGTAGGACTGTAGGATGAAAAAAACTTCATCTCTGCCTGCAAATCCTACCCCAAATGGCATTTGGGGGCCAAAAGGATTGAGCCAGTGTAAAGAAACTACATCATTGTGGGTGCATCCTGGGGTATCAACCCCCTTAGAAGCAAGGACAGCCACACAATCCTTTCCGTCCAAGTGGCGTCGGTTACCTGTTTCACCATCACATCTTCTGTTTCCTCGTCCTTTTTCCCAACTTTTTGCCGATATGCCTTAGTATATCTTAGTATGTTTTGTCCTTGGCATGTCTGATTGTTTCTGGTCGTGCACTCCTGTCGAGTAAAAGCATGCACACTCACGTCAAGGCTCTTCCTTCTTGGCTTTCCTGAGCAAATCAATTTTCAAAACCACAATTATTGTCAATACTTCTCAGTTTGATAGCCAAGCGTGTGAAGAGATTCTCAGCATATCTATTTTTGATTTGATTCAAAAGGCCCTCTGAGTATATCCACCATGTTGATCCAAGCTGCTTAAGTTGCTGCAGGTGAGCCTTTTCAAGTTGTTCCTGACAACGAAGATCGGTTGAGACTTTTTTCATTATTTTTCAGCGTCAAGCTGTTCCAGTGAAAGCGTTGCCCGAAACTGCGACAAATATGGATGGCACCAACCAAAGCCCAGTTCTACAGGCATTTCCTGCACAAATTCAGCCTCATGATAAATGGTCGGCCTCTTGTAGGTCTTGGGTGCCTGTTTCTCGCCCCCCCGCCTGCACGAACGGTAGAAAAAAGCTACCACAAAAAGACATAGAAAAGCGAAATAAAGCGAGTCAGCTCGTCATCCATGGATCCTATGCCCCCGCTCGGTGCTGGGCAGGAAGGCGCGAAGGCGAGGAATGGAACGATTTTGACGGGGTCGGGGTGCTGGCTGCCACTGATTGTCTCGGTGGAACATGGAACTCACATAGCACTCACGACACAAAAAGCTCACGAGCTCAACTCCAGGGTCCACACGCTCCCTGCTCTTCGCCCGCGTATATGTCAGCCTCAAACCGCATGTGAAACCGTGCGAGTTCAACAAAGAACAAGAGAGAGGGAAAACAATGGAGAACAGAATAGAAGATAATAGAAGAGAATAGAGAGAAGAATAGAATAAATGGAATAGAAGAGAATAGAAGAGGGAGACTCTGCAAAAAAACGCAGTACCAATCCATGCAACTGTTGTTTGTTGAGCCACACAGAGCGGACTAAAAGCTGCAACTGCAACTGCTAGAATGACTACGCGCACACACTACCAGCAGTGGAAAACACTCCATGGCTTCTGCTACAGTACTGCTACTGCTATGCTCTGCTGCTGTCTTGCCAGTGTTCTCATATGGTACCTTGCTTGCTGCTCTGCTGGTACCAATGCAGCGAGATGAAGACTCAAACGAATCTTATTCTACTGGTGGCGCCAAGGCTCTGCAAGCAAACAAGCGCAAACAAACTATGAGCAAGCAAAGTCTGATATAACTCTATTTGATTCTCTGTCTCTCTCTCTCTCTCCATCGCCATCTCGAGTGAGACTGCCATATTTGATTCTATTTAGTTTTATCCAAAATTCCTATCTATTCTATATATGTATGAATTTTGGGAAATTTAACTCTATTTGCCAATAACTATCCTGGGGCTCCTGCCGGGGCATCAAACACTTGCTGCGGTCGAAACTGCTCGTCTTGTCTGAATGCTCCTTAGATTGCAGCTCCACATCTGAACAAGCGCTCAAATTGGAAGATCTCCCATGATCTCCCTGTGATTTGTCATTTTGTCATTCCTATTCAAACTTGAGCGAGTAAATCTGAAATGAGGTAGTGTCGTGGTTTTTAGAAACTTCTTGGGATTCACCTTGCGTATGCGCTCGCTATCATACTGTACCTGACTCATCTGATTCGAGCAGGTTCGCTGGACCAGGTTCGAAAACGGTAATGAAATTTAGAGGAGACGTACCGTCAAACAAACGCAACAGGAACCCCAAAAATTGCCGGTTCAAGGCCCAAAAGAAGCATCAACCACAAAAAACCACTTGCTGCGACCAAACGCAGGGTGCAAAAGGAAGGATGAGCCGCTCATCACACAGTTGTCATGGGACAGGCGTTCACATCTTCATCTCTGTCCTATTAGTCTGATTTGTCATGCAGTTGTGCTTGAATTTGACAACATTTCAATTAAATGGTGTAGAGTCTAGAGTAATACTGTACGGCATCCGTGGTAACTACCCCCAAATGACATCAAATGCCAAGGCCCAAATGTATCCAATGTCAAAGATTCGTTCATTGCTTGAGAAACTAAACTGAGGCAGCCACCGATGCTAGCAGCCTTCCTCGGAGGTTGCAGGGATGAAAAGCAAGCGAATTCAAAGTGCTCTGGTCGCGTCACGTTGCCAAGCGGGGCGGCTCGTGGTTCAAGTTCCCGAGAGCCCAAGAGAACTGGACCATACTGGGCCTCTTTTAAGACCAAGGAGGCAGGGAACTTGATGGAACTTGTCTCCAAAGCCGTGAGATCCCGGCAGAAGCTGCTCACAAGCACCCCTGTCTGACTGCACGGACTGCACGCCGCGCCAAGGCCCAAAACGATGCGAAAGTTAGAAACTTTTCTTGAAAAGATGGCCCTCCACATGTCGACACAGCACCAATGACATGCCCAAAGCATCCCAAAGGATCGAAAGGATTCGAAAGGAGCATCCTTGCCACCAGAAGAACAACCCAGAAACAATCGAAGGATCCAAAAAGAATCTTGACAAATCCCACCATTTGCTAACCTGGTCTTACCGTTTTGGCCTGAGACAATGGTTCAGTCAGATTGGTACAAGAATCCGTGACCCAAAGAAAACCTCACCGAATGCGCCATAAGTTACATCAACCATGAAAAGGACCAAAGCTATGGCATGGTCATAGTTCATAGCTGCCTGTTCCCTTGCTGCTCCCCAAAGCATAGTTGGAACTGAGTGTTGTAGGCTGGCTTTGCGGGTCGTTTGCAAAACTTTCCCCTATTGCCTTTCTCATTCCTTTTCTGATTCAACATGATTCAATTGCTGAATGAAAGAGATGCCAGCATCCAGTTGTTGGCACTATATTGGCATGACATGCCCCTTTTCGCAACGAAGTGGCGGCGCTGGGTCACGTCCTTTGATCAGTTCTTGTATCTCCTGAGCGGCGTTTGATTAGCCAACATTTGACGACCGCAAGACTACACTATCCACATGTTCGGGAAAATGGCATAGATGCGACCTATTGTCATCTAGAAAATTGGGTGGCGAAAGCTGAATAAAGCTGAGACTTGCAAAAAACTGAGGCTCCGTTGAACTCAAACCAAGCAAAACCAGTGAACCAGTGGCTGAAGACTGAAATCGGAGGCTGTTCCACTGAGATCCACTGAGATCTTCTGTTCATCTTCTGTTCGGCCTTGTGGTTGCGATCCAAAGTGAGCTGAATGGCCTGGAGAGGGCAGCATGAGGCAGCGCTCAGATCTTGCCATCCGAAATCATCTGAGATCTGTGCTCTGAGATTCTCCTCCAGCCGCTGCACCCACCTGAAGCAAAGAAGAGAATAGCAAAAAAAGATGAGAATAGAGAATGAAGATGAATGAAAGAAGAATCAAAGATGAATAAGAATGAACAAAGATGAACAATTCATAGAGAATAGAGATGAGTAGAGATGAATAGAGATGAGTAGAGGATAGAAAAAAAATCCACAAATTCGATGCGGCTGAAGAGCCTCCGATCTCCCACGGTCTCTGCCTGAGAGCCCCGTTCTCAAACTGACAACTTGTCATTTTCGAGTCTCGATATATCTCCATAGTCTCTTCGATAGTCTATTCATATTCTTCATATTTCTTCATCTCGTTTCGTTCACAAGACTGAACCACTCTGATTGGTTTGCCTTCCAATTTCTGTCACTGTTGGCACGGCTGTTCCATGAAAGATCTTGGAATGCAAGCCGCAAGGCGGCATCTCTCGCATGTTGCAGCCACGAATGCTGGGCTGGTTGTGGGATCCATTGGCAACCCTCGTTTTGAGTTGTGCATGTTTAAATGGTTTGTTTCGACATGTTTCCATGTTTCCGTGTCAATATGTTTTCTGTGGCATGTTTTTGCATTCCTGTTCTGTTTGTTCCTGCGCGAAGGGTGTAGGTGTGTGTGTGTGTATGCGTCTCGGTGCATGTGTTCCTGTCTTTGTGTTGGTGTGCGGCAGGCGTTTCATCTTCTTGCAAAGAGCTGGCGCCGGTGAACGCACTTCTGAACAACGACTTATTACATGCTTCCCATCCGCTTTGCATGCTTTTCCGTGCGGTCACATTGGAGGTACGTTCCGGCGTGTTCTGGGATGCGTTCCGAACTCCCGGGCAAGTTTCCCTGCGAGATTCCCTCTGAAACAACGCAGCCATGCAATGCCACCAACTGCAAACAAATCGCGCAACAGCAGAAATGCACACTAACATGATCAACAAATACATTAAACATGCAGTATCCTTGGTGAAGTCGGGCATTGCGGTATTCGCATTCTTCAATTAGATGTTCAAAGCACTTAAACAGTAAACATAAATATACCTAAATAATCATAAATAAACGCGCAGCACATGAGGAAGTCTCTCTATGTCACCAGGTTGGATCACACAGCCGATGGCGCTTCTGGCGCTGAGCCAGGCACGTCGCAAGCCCTGGAAGGTGAGCAGCCACGCCTTGATGACCGATGATTCCAACTTTGAACTAGAAAAACCTCACTTTAAAACATTAAATTTCATTAAAACTCCAAAAGTTTCACTTAAACATGCGAATTCAAAGTTATAATGAATTCATATCATTTCAGTATAAGTGAAACTATACAATTAGTTCATTTGTCATATGCACACACACAAGCGCACTCACACACACACAGATATATATAAATATATACATATAAACAAATAAATAAATAAATAAATAAATAAATAAATAAATAAATAAATAAATTAATAAATATAATATAAATATATATATATATACATATACATATGTTTACATCTGTACGTATATAAATGAATATAAATAGATAAATATTTAAATGTATATCTTAACTGTACATATCTCACGTTATGTAAATAATCAAATAAATTCAAAGAGTTGTGTGAGGAAACATCGTGACCAATCCATTGGAGCGTGGTGACCCGCGGCTGGATGCCTTTCAAAATAGCAAAGCGAAAATGTGGAAAAGGCAATCGACTTAGCACCCAACAGCCAAGATGCGTCCTGAAAGGGAACAACGGCGCATCACTGCCAAGACTGCGTGTTGGCATAGGGAGAGGCTGGGAAACTAGCAAACAAATGCAAACGAGGCAAAACCATGTTTGGACATGAGAGCAGCAATGTTCCCAGGTCCTGAGGCTGGTTGGCGACAGTCATCGAAGGCGACCACAACTTGCACTTGAAGATCTTGAAGTCAACAATGTAAAAAACTAGACAAAAACAATTTAGACAAGAACATACAAGAACTAATCTAAACTCAACCAATCATAATCAATCCGCAAATTGACACGAAGTAATCACCTGAACCATGAATGAGACATGTAACCCAAATACAATTTCTTTGCTGGGCTACAACAGGTGAGAAGCGGTGCATGATCGGGCAACATTCAGCTTGTATGCAGGCAATGTGTGTGTGTGTGCATGTGTCAATGCCGGCGTCGTCTGTTTTGCATGAATTGCTCATGCTGTTCACAACCCTACCTGAAAAAACTGAAGAGACTCAGGAACCAAAAGCCAAACGCACGCTGATTGTACGACTGGTTCATTGAATATTTACAAAGCAGGCTGGCCAATTACTTTTCAGCTACATCCCTCGCATCGTAGTCATTGAGAATTAAGAACAGCCAATCACTGTCCATCTTGGTCAAAGCTTTCCTTCCATGACTCTCAAACATGCTTTTAAACATGCTTTCAGATACTTTCCAAATGTTTTTCCTTGTTCTCCCAAAGGCCAATACATCAATTTACGTTATTACATGTCATTGGATCATGCCTCTGGCCAAATATTGCCAAACTTTCGTGCTTCAGCACCAAACCACACTCCGAAGATCTCATTATACCCGCGGCTGTGTCACGATTTGTGAGACATGGACATCGGCGAGGCTTGGGACTGAGAATATTTCAGCCCTGGGAAAGCCCACTATGGACGAGGCAAAGTCAAACCTTCTATGTCACTAGGAGGACATGTGGTGATGTGTGGTGACATGTGGCGACATGTGGTGGCTGTGAATATGGTATGCGATGGGCATGGGTGCTTAGCGCATGACCATTTGCTGCGCCCACTGGTGAACATGAAATGAGTGCATTCAAAACAGCTGAGCTGCTGCGCTACGCCAGCGCAGCTCATGGGAAGTCACCACTTGCCCTTGCCATATGGGCCGCTTGCCATGCCCATGTCACCTCCCATTCCCATGCCACTCATGCCACCCATTCCACCCATACAGCCACCGCCCATTCCACCCATACCGCCACCGCCCATTCCACCCATACCGCCACCGCCCATTCCACCCATACCGCCACCACCCTTGCAACCCATCCCGCCCTTCTCACCCTTTCCTCCCCACTGATCCCAACCCCAGCCACCTCCCCAAGAGCCATAACCGCCGCCCTTTCCCCAGCTGTCCCACATCCCTTTGCCATCGCCCCATCCTTTGCCCTGATCCAAAGGTTGGCTTCCACCGGTGATGTTTTTGGCCTGCCAACAACCCAACAAAAAAAAAAAAACAAAGCACAAACTTCCCAACAAAAAAACATAGTCGGGACATGTTCGGACGGACCACAAGCATGCCTATTCTGCCTATTCTTGTCATTTGTTGTCTACTCATCATTTACGGGGTCATCTGTCATCACATGTCATCACAAATCCTGCCTCTTTGTTGCCTGGCTTCATTTGACTGTCTGCCATGTCAAACCTTAAGAGGTCACCAGCTGCGGGTTTGCTTCCAACGCAATCTTTCACGTTGAAAAAGAGTTCTGTGCCATCGTCCATGGTGATGAAGCCATAGCCCTTGGCTCCGAAGCTCTTGCATCGTCCCGAGAAGGCGCCAGTGCTTTGAACGCCGGGGGAAGCGAAGGCAACGCGATCTTCGGAGCAACCCTTGACATTTTTGGCTTGGTACTGCTCCGGATTGTTTTTCCTGCGAAGTAAAGGAAATCGCATCATAATGTGCTCAGTTAAGAAATAATAGCAATAAACAATGGTATATGCAATACATTTATCAACAACCACTACTGATTTTTACACTGAATCCCCCACTTCAACCTCTTCAGACCATTTCATGTAGCACCAAGCTCAGCTGGGTTGGATTTCGAAGTTACAAGTAGGTATTGATCGCACTTTATACCTAGAAGTCAACCAACCTGCATTTGGGCTTCGAGGAGAGCAACCCAAGCTATCCAAGCTGTACGGCTGTCAGGAACAAGAAAAAAGCCAGTCATCGCCGGTGGTGAAGCATCCATCTTTGCATAGCAGTTATTCAATGTTCAAAACATAAATCCCTACTTGAATCCATCATGCATTCAAGCCCCTAAATCCCATGTCCCCGCTTCCGCCAAGGAAGCCTGAGTCGAGAAAGTCTTAAGACAGAAACAGAAACATACAGAAACGATTTTAAGCCTTGCTTCTTTAAAGTTTAGAAAGTGCTGTGAAAGAATTGCTTAAAGCAGGCAGGCTTGAAGCCTTTGGCCTGGCGCAATTCCCGATCCCCCTCTGACTTTTTCATGACACCACGGATTGCTCTGATTGCTCAAAAGTTTATCATTTTCACGTTCCCTATTTGCGCTTGTTTATGCTCTACAGCATGGCTAGTGGTAAAACCAAATTGAAAATAGATGAAACACATATCTAATTTCTTAAAAATGATGTCAGCATTACTGCAAAAAAGAAAAAAATCCATAAGACTCAGCGGGATTCCTCGGCTCGTACTCAAACGTCAAGATGTCGCCCTCCTTCGGCTGCTTTCCAACTTCGCACTCCGAGAAGTGAACGAAGAGAGTCTGGCCACCCATGTCGACGAAGCCAAATCCCTGACAGGAGACTGGAATAGACAGGATGTCACTCAAGATGTCGATGGATGTTGGTTTCATGAGTAGGAGCAGCTGCCACTCCTCCACGACAGTAGCCCTTTCTTCACCCTTGCGCACTTTCAACTTTGAGAAGCACGTCAATTCTCATTACGTACATACACGTGGGAATGGGACGAAACCAGCCTCCTGCGGTCATTTTATGTACCGCTAGAGAACCTGTAGCATTTCTTCCACTTCAGGTGCAAAAACACCGCTGTTTGGATGGACTTTGCACGTCATTGCATGTCCCAGCAACAAACCAGCAAAAGAAACACTGCAAATATCATTGTCGGCCGCCAGAAACTGAAAACGCTGCGTTTCTTGAGGGTTTTGGCATCCTCGGTGAAAAAACTTAGGCATGGGAAAGGTTTTTGCAGTTCATGTGCTAGAAAGCGCTGTTTGATGGCAATTTGTATGGTTTTTGCTTGTCCTAAACATCAAACAGTTTGTAGGGCCGAAAAGAAGTTTTTCTTTGCCAAATCCCCATGCGATTTTGCGCTTGCCTGCTCAAAAACAACTGTTCGCACACATTTTTTTGCCCGGGCTTCCCACGGATTTGCCCTGCGAACAGATATTCCCTACAACGCGTAGAAACGAATTTTGCTATCCTCTTCCAAATCTCAGCATCGCCTTTCAGGCTGGTTTTCGCAACCTACACCTACACAGCTGCATGCGCATTTTCGCGATACAAATACACATATGTATACGGTATACATATGAATTTGCGCGAATACACTCTCTGTAATGAATTTCGACTCGTTGGGTGTAGAGAAACATACAAGCTGGGAACTCCTAGAAGAAAATTGACAGCCTTACATCTGCTCAGCATGCGCACTACTATGTCTATGCGTTTTTGTTTCTCCCCAACCTGCTTTGTTGAATAATTTGAAGGGTCCCATGTGCAAATCCATGCTCTGCCCGAACCTTGGCAGCATTGAACGATTTGCAAGTTCCGGTCCCTGATGGCAATGAGGATTGCATGGCCAACACGGCGGGGCAGCCAAAGCTCCTAAAACTGCGTTGCATGATTTCGAACCAATCCGGCAGCGGAACGCACGCGCGGCCCATGCATAGCTACATTGATTCACACATATAATCAGTTTAATATATATATTTATTTATTTATTTAATTATACTTATATATATACACATACAAACCTATAATACATGTTTCTACATGATGTTGATTTTCTTGCGTATGAATCAGCAGATGTATACGCACAAGAGGAATTGCAAAGAAACCGGCGCAAACATCTCTTTCCAGAACTGCTTGCGCAACCAGCACTGAAAACGCCCTCTTTGGATCTCTTTGGTGGTAGTCTGGGGGCCCGCCAAAGACATGCATTCACTGCACAGATTTTTTCAAGATCATCGCTCTTCTATGCTCTTCTTGGATTTGTTCCGTTCACAGGCCTCCTCGCGATTGACAACCGATAGATGCCACGGTGCATTTGTCAACTCCGAAGTCGCCTAGCTAGGGCCCAGCTCAACGTTTTGTGACAAACAATACAAACAAACATCTTTCATGACACATCACAAAATCACAAGAGCCACGCTGCCCACGAAACGGCTCGGGGTTTTGCTTCTAGCGTACTGGAGAACGGCTCAAACTCTGACAGCAAGCAACGCTGATTCCCATCGAACTTAAAGCTGAAACAGTACAATGGAAGGACATGAAGGACTCGTAACTTAGAGCTGCCTTAGAGCTATCGGGTCATATTAAATCGTCCCATGCCTGCTGCATGCCCAACTGGAGCGCACCTTTGCAAGCGAAGCTGGTGCAAATACCAGTGTCTTCTATCAAGCAATTGGATCGAAATATTGCCTCGGCGAGGCCATGCGTGAACCTAAACATGAACCTGCGGCAAAATCATGAACACGCTACAAAACAATGCACTGATGGCAGCACAAACACAGTAGCATGAACTTCCAGTGCAATGCCCACGGCCAAATGTCAAAGCAAAACATAACATTGCAAAGAAGTGCGCACAGTGACAAGCTATTTCTGTGTAGGTGCACATGCGGCTACATGTGCCACAGAAAATGCTCGTGATTCTCTCCAACACCTGAACATGGAACGGAATGTGGCCTCACTCTGTGTTTTCCATCAGCACTTCGGGAGTCCGGGTGCATGCTTGCACCTTTGCTGGACTTTTCAGCAAATTCTACTGGACATTACCGGATATTCTCACTGCCTCGTAGCATTGCCACACTCCATGGTGGGTACAAAAATGGAGATGGATTCACTGTGCTGCTGCGCCAGCAAGCATGACAGGGCTGCAAAGCCTGGTGATCGGGGCATCTTTGAACTCAAGAGCTCTACCACTTGCCAAAGCCTTTGCCGTATGGACCACCATTGGCCATCATCATGCCACCCTTCAAGCCGCCTTTCATCGGTGCACCACCCCACCCGCCATAGCCACCACCATAGCCTTTGCCACCGTCCCACATGCCCTTGCCACCCCATCCCCAATCCGGACCCCACATTGGGCCCCAACCACCGCCATGTGGAGCATCCAGTGGCTGGCTACCACCGGTGATATTCACTGCTTGCTTCTGCCCTGGATTTCTCTCGCTATCGCCAATGTCAAATTTCACCGTGTCGCCAGGCGCGGGCTTGCTGCCAACACACTCCTTCACGTTGAAGAACATCTCAACACCATCCTGCCAGACATTGGGGACATATGGGGACATATGGGGACATGTTTTTTGCGACATCACTGTAACTTCTTATGACTTTCTTATGAACTTGTTACATCTTGTTACTGTATGACTTCTCATGACTTTTTTGACTGCTTTTGACGTCAGAAGTGATGGTCACGGTGATGGTCCTCCATGGTGATGAAGCCGTAGCCTTTTGTGCCAAAGTTCTTGACCTTCCCGGTGTGGGCTCCAGTGCCTTCCACAGGCCCTGTAAAGGTGGCGGCAGCCCAGGGATCCCTTCGAACATCCGTGCAGCCCTTGACTTCCTTTGCGGACATCTGCTCGGGGTTGTTTTTCCTGCGAACGGTCACATGAAAAGAAAAAAAATCTGCTAAGTGCGCCTCGCTTTGACCATCTACTCAGGCCGCAGTTGGCTTTACAACTTGACTGGATCACTGAAAAACCTGGATTTTTGCGGGAGAACATTAGTGGAACAGGATCAAATTTAACCCGAGAACAATGGTCATAGGAATGGGAGAGAACGGGAGAGAGGGAGAGGACAAATTGGAAGGACAGATCTAAAAAGTGGAGAGAGCAACGGGAAAAGAAGGCTTTTCCCCGATACTCAGAAATGGATAGAAATGGCATGTCAGGCTCTCCTTGGTTCAACGGAGAAGGTGAGAACATCGCCGACTTTTGGCTGTTTGCCTTCTTCACACTGTGTGTAGTGCACGAAGACCGTGGTTCCACCCATGTCAATGAAGCCAAAGCCCTGCCGATCTGGGGAGATTTCAGATCCGGTTGTAAGATGAACTGTCACAGCTTCATACAGCTTCCCAGAAACACACGTCAAAGACAGGTGAAAGACACTTGAAACACTCGTGAAGCATGGCCCTGAAGCATCCTCAACGTGACATCCACCGACCTTCGCGGCATTGAACGATGTGCAGGTGCCGGTGCCGGTGGACTCAGCACGTGGCAAACGATATTCAAGGCCCGAGGCCCATCCAAGGCCCTCTTCATTTCAAGCGTATGATGGGAACATGGAGCAAACATGGAACAGTGACAACTTGACCCTCATGATTCGACACATAATTCAAAGGCATAGTGATCACAGCCAATCGAAGTATATCGAAGTAGATGTAGACTTTTCCACAAAATCATCCTGTCTTGAGGGCCCGGCCAAGCTAGGAGTACTGAAGGAATGCTCTGCTGTTCTTGAACGCTTTTTCTGATTGCTCTTTGCCTTTTGGAGGCCTATGTCTGGTCTGATTTGTGATCGCGTTGGTGTCGTTGCCGAGGCTCGCAGGTTTGGTTCTTGAGGGGACTAACTTCTTTACAGCCTTCTCGCGATACATTGTGATGGATTTATTTGCTTGCTTTTTTTTTTTGATCCTATCCACTTTATACATGCATGCACTCACACATGCAAATGAATAATTAAACACACACTCAGAGGATATTTGCGGCATATGTAGAGGGAATTTACCATACTCTCACCTACATGGCTCGGGTATGCTAGGGTATTCGTAATTTGCGGAACCTTTGGCTTTGCACTAGCGCCCACCGAACACGGCATCCATGGATACAATCAACGAATTGATGTCATGAAGGATGCAAACGCCAACATCATATCTTACTGGGCCCTGCGGCTGCTCTTGCTTTGACACGCGTAGAGAGCCGCACCCCTGCAATCATAACACGCAATCATAATTGATGCCATAGTTTTCCTACATAGCTGGGATCGGATGCGGCGTTTTGTAGAATTAATTTCCTGGGCACCAATTGAACTGACGAACTTGGGTTTCCATTTTGGTGATTCCAAATGCTTTTCTATTGGTAATGTTTTGGTGTTGCAGTCTTTTTTTACAGTTTGCGTTAGCAGTTTGCAATTGGAGTATTTGCGTTGCTGGTTTACGGACACGTGTGCCTACGTTGGCGGTAACTGTGCCCTTCGTGGTGACATTTAGGGGTCACATCAAAGGATTCTCCCATCATACATTTACATCATTCACCTCATTCACATCATTTACATCATTTGAATCACCAACATCACGTACATCATGCTACATCGTGTGACAGTGGCAGCAGTGATACAAGTGGTAGAGGGTGGTGGACCAGCCCAATATGACACCAAATGCTGGACAATAAGAGACGCAACAAACATACAATAATGATCCTTCTGGGTCCACGTGTGTCGGGCACGTATTTCCAACTGACAGTTTTTGTTGGTGATTCCTTGGTGCCTCATTCATTCACAACACTTGTTTCTTTTTCAGCATCAAGCTGTTCACCCACCCCGACAAAATGTGCTGGTTGCACAGCGACAAGGGTCGGCTGTCTACAGAGGCCTTGGCCAAATATCTCCTTTCAATTTGTGATGGTTTGCTCAAGTTAGGGTACCATTTCATTCCTGGATTTAAATCTGCTTGGTGGCGACAACCTGTCTCTCTCCATCGCCATCCCGACCTGTCCCTTTGCCAACATCATTTTATTTGACCTTCTTTACATCTGTTCCATTATTTTTCCCCTTGTTCAGAGATGAAAGAGGGAACTTGTTGGAGAAGTTGGGCTGAGAATCTTTTTTCACCCCCCTCCTTCTCTATGCTTCGTGTCATTCCCTGGGCTCTTTCACGGAAGGTTCAGCCACCTTGTTTGATTTCTTTGTCTATGTCTTACCTTCTGTCCGCCCGAGACAAGAGGTTGTAAGGGTGAAAGGATTGGGCTAGGGCTTCCCCACACTTACCTCCTTCCAAATTACATGACAGGTCTCCTACTTGTAGGAAAAGGGTTGGCTCAACTTTCACCTTGCTTTGCATTTCATTTTTTAGATTTGCCTGCTGTTGATGGGGAGAGCGTGCCCCTTTAGGAGCAAACCTACCGCTGTTCTTTCATTTGTCCTTCTTCTACATCTGTTGCAGTATTGTACATGCTCCCAGCTTCTGGGATGGAAGAACTACAGCATTTCTAAAGTTTCCATCTTTCTTTCCTGCTCAAACGCAAGCTGCATCCGGAGCACTGCTTCCATCTTTCTTTCTTTCGGCTGACGGAGGCGCGGGACTAATAAGCAAAGCTGGAGCCAAACGCCACAAGGATCCGACGCAAGTAACGCAGTGGCTCCAAGTGACAAGTGGCATCCAAGTGACAAGCCCAGCTCAACGGCAAAAGCGGGTTCCAAAACAGAATGTGACACTGCACTTGCTCAGCAAGCTATCCTTCACTGTCTTCACTCAGAATCACTCAAACCTCTCCCTAGCACAGTGACTAGATCTCTGCCATTGAGCTCTCGACTGCGCGTATCTGTCGCACTTTCAAGGAAAACATGACGC
>VSDK01029320.1:175031-187531 GCA_009767595.1 Symbiodinium kawagutii | reverse complement strand
GATGACAGGGCTACCTAGTGAAAGAGCACAAATGGCCGGACTCTGTCTGTTCATTGTCTATCGGTCTGAGTCTATCTGTCTATCTGTTTACCTCTTCTAGGTATCTGTCCGTGGATCTCACTGTGTGTCTATCTATCGATTCGAATTTCTATAGCTATCCGTCTTTATCTACTTAAGTGCCGAACTGTCTCTTAGAGTCTATCCACCTGCCTGTCTATCTATCTATCTAGCTTGTTAGCTATCTGCCTTAGCCAGCTTTCCACGCACCTATCCATCTATCTAGTCAGTTAGCTATCGACCTGTCCACCTAGAACTGTTTACTTGTCTTCCTCTCTATCTATTTACCTACCTATCTATCTACCCACCTGTCCTCCAGCTTTCTAATTATCTATCTGTCTATCCAGCCACACTTTTATCTACAGTAATTATATATATATATATCTCTCTCTCTCTCTCTGTCTCTCTCTCTGCTGTATCTGTGTCTACAGCCTGCGAACCAAGCTCTGGAGTGAACTTCCTTCAAGAATGAACCTTCCAAGCCATCAAAAAGAAGCTCTGGTGCGCCCCAAGCCACTGACGAGCGAAAAGAAATCAAAATAATCAAGGAAGTCAAGGTTTTGCAAGACACGATGACTGTGGACAACAACTCAGACAGGACACCCAAATAGCATTTTTTCACACCCAAATCTGCCCGCGGCCTGCAACGCAAAAACAAAAAAACATACATCCAATCTAGGAAGCACGCCGGAACAATTCATGCCAACTGACAATCACTGCATCACTTGCACCCTCACGAGATGCCGTGTGGAGCACTCTCCTCTCTGTCTCGCTCTCTGTCTCGCTCTCTGTCTCGCTCTCGCTCTCGCTCTCGCTCTCGCTCGCTCTCTCGCTCGCTCTCTCTTTCGCTCGCTCTCTCTCGTTCTCTCTCTCTCTCTCTTTCTGTTTCTGCTTTATTCTCTCCGCTTCTCTATTATTCTCTTTCTGTCTCTGTCTCTGTAGCTGTCTCTCTCTCTCTCTCTCTATCTCTCCCCAAGCCCGGTCACAGCAGCCAGCCAATACCT
The DNA here is from genome assembly GCA_009767595.1 of Symbiodinium kawagutii. Lineage (NCBI taxonomy): Eukaryota > Dinophyceae > Suessiales > Symbiodiniaceae > Symbiodinium > Symbiodinium kawagutii. The sequence continues at coordinate 186,470 of VSDK01029320.1, read as the reverse complement.
TCCTGCCAAGCGCTGGCTGAAAGCGACCCAAGGGATCCGGAAAAAGTAATCTAAGGATGGGATACAAATCTCTGATGCTTGGGTTCTCGTCTGTTTCTGGCTGCTGGGAGAGCGAGGATTTACGTGCCGTGTGGACAGGATGTCACCCTGGTAGTGTTTTGGTGAGGGTGCTAAAGGCAAGCTGCAAGGACGAAGACATGAAATTTCAAACGGGGCGGATAAGTATGGATAAGTGGGTCCTAAGTGGGTTAGTGGAGGGGTGCGAGATGGGAGTTGCGGACTGGATCAATCTGGAAGCATCAAAAAAAACATTCCATTCCCGCGTTGTGGATATCCGGCGCTCATTTTACATGGCGTTTGAAAGGCACTTGGTGCAACCATGTGCAACCCTCTCCAAGTTTCCGTTCCAATTTGCTGCCTAACATTGGAACACACTGTCATACTCTATTCACATGTCTCGAGCCTTATTCGCAGACAAATGCAGTCCTTGACTAAGTCTTCGTCCAAGTCCCAGCCAATGCTCCTGGCACCGCCTCAAAATGCCAGGCGGTTCAAATTTCCTACGCAGTTGGAAAGCGAAGCGCATGCAGCTCTTGGGCAAGACACGACGGGCCGCCGCTATGCACACCTGACCATCGCCACATCCGGCATCCACTAAGAGGTCGCTTGGCCCGACATCTGCCAAATCCAGAGCCTGTCAATCAACTGCCAAAGAAAAGAAGGAAATACAAACAAACATATACATATTAAAGTAAAAATGAACATGAATGAACAATAGTATGATATTTGTGAATTCAAAACAAACTGGTCGTTCTGAGCACAGTCAGCAACGTCATGCAACTGCCTGTTCCACAGCCTGCGAAGCAGTTCTCACGAAAGGCCAAATGGGCCCAGCTGCCCAGTCCATGGCACAGGGATGCACAGGGCGGATTCCTTTGCGATCAGTTTCGTGGGGCGCTGTGGAAATCGTTGTTGTGAATCCCCATGCATTGGAGCTCGGACAAAACTTTTCATGAAACGGATCAATTTCATTGTTCGCTATTCTGCTTGAGCAGGGTGCGGAAACCATCGGAAACGAAAACAACCGGTGGAAGGAACTCAGCACCTTGACAAAGGAAACGTTGAACAATACTACGTAATTATCATGTTTTGTGAGCAACAAATTATAGATGTCGGCAAGTTGTGAGCTTCAAATTTGAACGATCTACCTTGGACACATGCGAGAACTTGTGCGGCATGTCTTGCAGTTGCTCGTTCGAGCCTTGCTGATAAACGCCAAACCTGAGAAGGATAGAACCACACCCCCGTGGCTTTGACAACCAAACCTTTCACACTATAAATCGGTTTGGCATTTCTTAGCACAAGAATATCTCAACGTTTCGACAACCAAAAATTTTCCGCTACACCGGGTCGGCACTGGAACATGTTCACTGAAATGTTTTGACGAACGCGGTTTACGCTAAAGAGTTTTGGCGCTGGATCATTTTCCCTGGCATGTTTGACATTGTTTGACAACCAACAAGAACAGTTCAGCACTTCAGCATTGTCTTAGAATGTCTTGACGACAAAATTGTTTCCACCAAAACGGTATACACTATGCGGCAGTAATATCTCGCTTTGACAAAACCACGAAGAATCATACCTTCTTGCTGTAATCTGTGTAGATTTTTCTTTCGCATGCAGTAGGTATATTTCGCAATTAACAGTTTAGTTTCCTACTTAACAATTGAGTTTCGTAATTAAAACATGCACATCAATACACTGCAAAACTGGAACAAAAAAACCAGGGAAATATCACTGGTGACAGGGCATCTTGCAGTGGGACAAGCATACCATAGTAGACAGCGACCTGCGGACATCTAGACAGCACACTGAAATGATTTGGTGAACCGAACAAAGATCCGAACGGAATCAAAAGCGCAAACCACCAATGATCGTGGAGTGCCTGTTCCAACACTCAACCAAGAGTTGTACGGAAGGGAAAAAATACGAATGAAGACCATTCGCAAAGTGCTCTGAGAAATGACATAAGCAAACCAACGAGTAAGATCTGAAGTCCACAGCACAAAGAAAGCGATCAAAGAAGTCGTGGGCAAATGTGGTCAGGTACTTCGATGTGCTTAGTCAATCCCAGTCACCTGAGCAAGAGACCAGTCCATGGAGTCCAATTTCAATTTGCCTCGAGCTCTTGACCTTCACAAAGGGAGTAAAGTTCCTTGAGGATGTGTCTTCACGGGGAACAAAATCGGCGGCCATGCACCGCCAGCGAGCTACGCACAGCATGGTATACTTCATCAAATTTCCAGGTAATCACAAGAGTACTCAAAGCCAACTGAATCTGGGAAGGAACCGGTAAAACAAACAAACACTGGCAAGCGACAGCCCACCCGAAAATTGCACATAGATCCAGTCCGGACAAGTTTGACGCTAGTCAACGGTCAAGGTTGTCAAGGTTGATGAGTATATACATGTGTTGAATCAGTTCCAGTCTAGGACACGCATTGCTTCAGCCACACGTCGGATGCAACCCAAAATCTCTGGAAGGGTTTGTTTACCTACATGCTAAATGCTAAATGCAGAACAATCCTTCTGCCTCAACACTCGCCTTGCGCGGCCTTACAAAAATAGTAAAACATCGGAAAAGCTACTTCCTCCTGGAAAGCAATAGCTCTACGTAGCCTGGCAGAGAACCTAGTTCACTGATGTTCACTGCATACCTAGTGTTGTAAGACCCGTGCAAACGCTCAGCCATTCGGCCAAGTCCGAAAAAGCAAAAGACAAATATGTATAGACATAAGTCATCATGAGTCATAGCCGAGGTAAAAGCCACAAGCTTGGTTCTCTGGAAAGACATATCCCACCATATCCCACCGTAAGTTTTGCGGAAGTACATTGGAGGTTGAGTGGGAACAAACCTGTATGAACCAAGCGTCGATTCAGGACACTAGTGCGCTTCCGCGTGCCATGTTTTGAGGGAATTCATGCAGCCTTGGCGCAATCATGCTGCTGGCCAGGCAGAAAACAACACGAGAACATGAAACTACGCGAAAACAAGGGAGCTATCGCTTTCTGGCTGTGGCTTTGCCATGCCAACAAGCGATTCCAGCTTTGAATTTCCAGATCATCCGTGGAAACATCTCTCGCTCTCTCGCCGCTCTATTGCAGGCTCCAAAGGCACTTTGCATCAACTGTATTTCCACGGCCAAGAATCATGAAATAATTTCATGTCGTTTCCACAGATGTACCGTCTACATCCATCTACATCCGTCTACGTTCATCAACACTTCGAATGGAAAGCTAATCGCAGCCAAGTCAATTGCGTGACTTTGCACCACCTTGGCTGAGGTTTCAATTTCGGTTCTTATTGTTCAGGCTGGGTTGCTGGTTGAATGACAAAAAAACATATGTATATAATGTCATGATAGCTTTAAAAAATATGCAATATGATGATGCACTATCTATCTATCTATCTATCTATCTATCTATCTATCTCTCTCTTTCTCCCTCTCTCTCTATTTGTCTCTTCTTTATCTATCTATCTGTCTATCTATCTATCTATTTCTTTCCTACAATGAGAGACCACAGCGGGCACCAAAGCTCAAGAGACATCTGAATTGGCAGCAACAGAGAGGCCATGGCAGGGGCACAAATTTTTACTCGCCACACGCCAGCATTGCGCCACAAGAACATACAAAAGCAAAGAGAAACAATAAGAAATACATAGAAATGCTGCAATTAGTTTGAGAACGAAAAAATGCGAAAAAACATGATAAGAACCCCTAAGTCTGCTAATTCATTGTTTTCCAATCTGAACAGCATATGGACAACCAGAACAGTCAAACAAATGTTACAAAAATGCCGATAGTGTTTGTACATTCAACTGCCTCCTTGTGGAATTTTGCCTTTGCACGTGCTGCCATGGCGCTCCACGTCCAGTGTATAAACTGCTTGACATCGACAGCGCTCATGCCATTGGCGGAATCCTGAACTAACTCCGTGCGAAAAGAAATGGACTTGTAACTTGTTCGACTGATAAGCAAATGTAAGCAATGGTTTGCACGAAGAGTTGTCCGGTGCTGCCCCGTGCACCGCCGCTTTCTGGGTTGAATGAGATTGAGTGTCGACAGAGAACTACTGGGTTCGGCATGAACCAGCTCCGTGCAAAATCTTGGTAGAATTTCAAGTTTGCCATTTTTGTTCAGAAACGGAGGTTTACAAATCATGCAGCCAAGCCTGAAAGGTCTCACCTCAAACCTTGACTATGCCATGATATTCGAATGCCACATTTATCATACAACCATAGTATGCCGATGTATGCCGTCCACTCTGCAGCAGCGGGTCTGATTCTTCGATGAACGCATCCACTATGCGATCCAATTGCGAAGGACGCAGGCCGTTGCGGCTTCCCTGCTTCGTCAAAAGAAACCTCGATCGCAGAAACCAAGGGGGTTGTTCAGCTTTGTTCCTGACGCCAATCCTAAACTGAAATTCCACTGACATTCCAAAACCATCGAAAGCCAAACAACCTTCAAATTTGAACATTCTTACAAAGACATATTCATACAACTTCAAATTTGAAGTGGCAGTGACTCAAAGGGGATGTCAAGCAGCACCTGGAAAGTGTGACGGTGGTTCACACATGTTCACACCACACACATCCACACCCATCCACACCCTGGTGGGAAAATCGGTGGAAGGATTGGAACTGAACATATCTGAACATCAGTGGGAAAATAGTTTGCACTGAAGCTATACTGCTGCGATTCAGCAACAGTTCGAGAAAGGCAAAAAACTAGAAAGTTGGGGGCAACTGGATTAAGGAGCGAAATTTGGTCGAGTTGTGACCGACCAAGTGCTGCTTGGTAACTGCAATAATGCCTTCATAGTATCACGGCTGGTGCTGTGTTTGCCATGCCTTGGTTCCAAAAAAAGGCAGCAATAAGAAATGGATGAAGAAATGGATGAAATGATAAGAAATGGAGAAATATGATAAGAAATGATAATATGATCAAATTGGCAAAAAGAATCGGAAAGAACGCAGCTACCAAGGCACGATGCAAACAGCTTGGCGATCCGTTCCCCGCTGTCATCAGCTGAATCCACATCCACATTACTGGGAGGTTCAGGTGCTGCTTCAAACACGCGTGGTCCATTCACAGCATCTACTCGTGCCAAAGGCATCTTCTCAACTGGTCTATCAGTATGCTCGTTGGGGGGGTCGATGTCCTTGTCTTCAAGCACCGGAGCTTGCTTGGCCGATGATGCAAGGGGAGCTGATGCTTCAGGGGGTTGAGCTGGGATTTGGCCAACCTTTGGCACCGGTGGCATTGGGCATGGCGTTTCTGGATCTTTGATTGTGATGACCTTTGGAGGTGGCGGAGGGAAATCTTCTTGAGGAGGAGCAGGAGGAGGTGGTGGAGGTGGCGAAGCTGCTTCTGGTGGGTCACTTGGAGGTTCTGGAGCAGCCACTGTTGTTCGCGATCCTGGTGGCGGGCCAGCAGGTGGAGCTCCACACATAGTGCCGGGCGTCTGTCCTGGTACTATTGCCTTTGGTCCAGGTGGTGGGCCAGACAGGGCAGCACCAACGGTCATGGTTGTTGGTTGGCCAGGTGCTGTTCGTGGTCCTGGTGGTGGGCCAGCAGGTGGAGCTCCACACATAGTGCCGGGCGTCTGTCCTGGTACTATTGCCTTTGGTCCAGGTGGTGGGCCAGACAGGGCAGCACCAACGGTCATGGTTGTTGGTTGGCCAGGAGCTGTTCGTGGTCCTGGTGGTGGGCCTACAGGGGGGGCTCCGCACATAGTGCCGGGCGTCTGTCCTGGTACTATTGCCTTTGGTCCAGGTGGTGGGCCAGACAGGGCAGCACCAACGGTCATGGTTGTTGGTTGGCCAGGTGCTGTTCGTGGTCCTGGTGGTGGGCCAGCAGGTGGAGCTCCACACATAGTGCCGGGCGTCTGTCCTGGTACTATTGCCTTTGGTCCAGGTGGTGGGCCAGACAGGGCAGCACCAACGGTCATGGTTGTTGGTTGGCCAGGTGCTGTTCGTGGTCCTGGTGGTGGGCCAGCAGGTGGAGCTCCACACATAGTGCCGGGCGTCTGTCCTGGTACTATTGCCTTTGGTCCAGGTGGTGGGCCAGACAGGGCAGCACCAACGGTCATGGTTGTTGGTTGGCCAGGTGCTGTTCGTGGTCCTGGTGGTGGGCCGGCAGGGGGGGCTCCGCACATCGTGCCGGGCGTCTGTCCTGGTACTATTGCCTTTGGTCCAGGTGGTGGGCCAGACAGGGCGGCACCAATGGTCATGGTTGTTGGTTGGCCAGGTGCTGTTCGTGGTCCTGGTGGTGGGCCGGCAGGGGGGGCTCCGCACATCGTGCCGGGCGTCTGTCCTGGTACTATTGCCTTTGGTCCAGGTGGTGGGCCAGACAGGGCAGCACCAACGGTCATGGTTGTTGGTTGGCCAGGTGCTGTTCGTGGTCCTGGTGGTGGGCCTGCAGGGGGGGCTCCGCATATAGTGCCAGGGGTCTGTCCTGGTACTATTGCCTTTGGTCCAGGTGGTGGGCCTGCGAGCGCAGCACCTAAAACTACATTAGTTGCTGTGCTTGGATTTTCGTTTGGTGGTGGCGGCGGGGGCGTTGGTGACCCAGCACCACTGGCACCAACAGTTTGACCAGTTTGCTTTCTGGATGCTGCTGAGGCCGGTCTGGATGGCTGTGCCTGGCTCTTAGAATGTGCTGGATATTTTCCAGCAAGCCATCTTACAACTTCCGTTTCAACCTCGGAGCTTTCATTCAGCTCCTTAATAGATGCTCTCGCAAGCACAGCACCCTGTTTCCACAAAACTAAGCTTCCTCCAAGCAAGGGATCAATGCTCAGATCTGCAAAAAACTGGGCTGTGACTGGGCTGCACATAGCTCTGAAGAGCCTGAGGGCAGCCACACCAATTCAACACCAATTCAACTACTTCAATGAAACTCAACCACTTCAAATCTGTTTTTTATAGATCGATTGGTTTATTGGACCAAGTGGCTTGGGAACCACTTCCCCGGACTCTGCAAATTCCTCAAATTGTGCATCGAATTCATCGCCTGACCCATGATCGGAGGCAAGTCAGACTTGACTTGAATGGCAAGTTGCAAGATACAAATGCTCTGCTTTGTGACTTGAATGCTGCCAAAGTCATATGAAATTCCATCATGCAAAGTGCCTAAGGAGTGGGGATTTTCAGCCGACTTGGCGCCGAAACTAAAGTATACCTCAGGGCAACCGGCAATCAAACCAACCAAAACTATAACCTACGCCCCACTGAATTGGCCCCTGTGAAATGTATGACCTTTCTGCCACGCGGCCAAAGCAACTTCATCACCGGAGATCGATTCGTTCAGATGGACCTCCATGGAGCCATTCTCGGCTCAAGAGCTTTCCGGGAAACACTTTGCTTTTTGCCAAGCAAACGACTTTGCTTTCCAAGGCGCTGCTGAATTGATTTCAATGATGCCCGTTGAGGCCGTTGAGCTTTGCGCCTGGAACCCGCGGGCAATGGAATGGGCTTTTGGCACTGAAAGAATTTCCAAAGGTTGGAGGGAGTTTGAATGCACAGCGGCCAAATGCAAACAAGTGACCATGGGCAGATGTTCGCTCAGGTGGACACTGCACCGACACTTCTGATGCAATAACATGTGCCATGTTCTTCTAGTCATTGTATGTCATTGTCAACTGGCCAGAATGTCACACATTGAAAATGCGCCTCCCTTGCTATCGTTGCCAAAATATGCTGAAATGCACACAGAGCTTTCATGGAATCGCCAAAAGCTGCGCCACCAAATATGCAAAAATGATGGCTTCAGAAACGGCGAGAGATTCCAAACCCCGAGTCGATGCCAAATGCGAACGAAGCAGTGGTGAAACTTTGTCTCAGTACGTGAGGTCAAACATGTGACAAAATGAGTATGCATACAACATGGAACAAAACATTATGATACATTATGTGTATTGAGGGTGGCATAGTCTATGAGCAAAGGCTGCAGCGTGCTGCACTGACAGTTTTGCAACTGAGTTGCACTCAGTTGTTTCTCCGCTTTGTGAAACGCGCCAGATACTTCCTGTGCCTAAAGGGCAAATTTCTTACCCCGCCTGTAGCCACGCTACAGCGGAACAGAAAGCCACGGCACCAAAGTGAAACCGGAGGTCTAACCGAGAGGTCTAACCGAAGGCCTCAAGAAATGATGAATCATAGTGCACAACTGAAAAACTACTTGCTACGGTTCATTAAGGTGCCATCATATTTGACCCATTCTGAACCTCCAACAGGGAAGCAGGTTGAACAAGCCGGTTCCGCCAGTTGCTGCGCGTCTTGCCAGCCATCAAAACAAAGCCATGGTGAAAAACCACCACCACAACAAGTGATCGAACCATGTAATCAGAGTAAACTTACGATATGACCAAGAATCTAAATCAACTGAATGATACAGCATTTTCGCTTTGACAGTTATCTCACTGTGTGGTATAGCGGCAAGGCACTGGCACTGGCAAACAGTTTGCACACAGTACTGCATATTGAATCAATGAGAACCACATAGCCAACAATGTATGCCTTATGTCGGCGTTTCAGCGTGTGTTTCATGTGAAAACTTCTGACTTTTGTAACCTGCATCCTTTGGATCCGTCACAATACAACATGATCGGCGCACCGACACCTGGGCAAGAAGGCAAGGTCACCAGAAACGTGGTAACGAAGAAGCTCAGGGAACTGAGCGACAAAAAAAGGCAAGAAATGATAAAGAGACAAGTTAATGATATTCTCATACAGTAAATAACTTATATGTATTTGTATATAACTAACTTTTACATCCCGGTTTGTTTTCTCGCATGTCCCGACACGACCAAGGTCAAAGCTGTGGTGAAAGATGGCCACTCAGTGGCCGCTGACTTGCATGAAAACACCTTGGTATTGAGAGAGGGCACTTCTGGTACCAAGGGCCCGACAGGCCAAAGACTAATTTGAGTAGCAGGACCAATGGGAACGACGAAAACCAATAGGAGCATTTCAATCACCTGTCACACCACCATCTACACCAACCGGCTGGAATGACACTAACCACGTTTTGCAAATGGTCTTTGATAGAATAGGTAGATGTATGAGGCAGGGCTGAAGACATGTAACCCTTTACGCCAACATCTTTGAGAGAACGCCCCAACAAACAATTGCCAGCTTTTTGCGAATGCCTTGGACATTTTGCAATAGATTTGTGACGTGGTCCCTAGGGCAATGCTAATAATACTAAGGACCATGATTTGAATTGATTCAGTGATTTGATGTGAGAAACAAAGTGCGCCTGGAAGCACATAGTGCAATAAAACAGCGGAGAAAATTGCGGTCTACCGGACTTTGCATGAAACAGCCATTGCACGATTGATCACAGTCTTTGCATCTGCCACTGCGAAGAATTCATTCTCCAGTTTCTGATTTGGGTGAGGATTTTCTGGCGGATGACAGGGCTTCTTGGCTACTGCGCATTTTGAACCTCAATCAAAATCACTTTTTTCCTGTACGGTACCAATTATTTTGACTGTTTGGAGACGGTCACCTATCTAACCACTTGTTACTCGTTATTTTTCTCAAATTACAAACAATGTCTCCAGAAATCGTGAAACATAGTAGTGAAAAGAAATAGTGGAAAGTAGTGTACAATAGTGAAATTGTTTATCTGCGTGCCTCCCCCCGAAAATAGTGGAAACACTTCTGAATTTCTTTGCGTTACCCCGAATATAGTGAAAATAGTGAACTTGCGGGGATTCCGAAGAAACAGTGAAACAAGTACTGGGTTCTCAAATATCATATACTTCTATCATGGTATAATCACCTCACACCCCACACTGGTGGTTCATTCACTGTAGGTGTGCTCATGCATGGCGTCCAGTCAAAATCCTATGTACACCATTTGGATTCTACATGATTCTACATAGTAGTTTTGCTATTCAAATTCATTCCTCTATGCACTGTTTATTTTCACTAATGTATCCTCATCACATTTCCAAATACTATTTCCTCACAGTGTTTCCTAATCAACTACGTATACTGTATACTTATTTTCAAGCTTCTAGCAATTCCCTAAAGTTGCCCTTCATAACAATATGTATATATATATATAATAGATCATTTTCCTGCACTCAATTAAAATTGAGAACAGCTAATTAATCAATATAAATCAACTATGTAGCAAGTAAAGGCACCCAAACACACGAAAAAATGTACATGTTGGATCTGATAAGGCAGTCTATAATGTCTGCCTGCCACACCCATTTGCACGTCTGACTACTGCGGTCCTGGCATTTCTGTGTCAGCTTGTCCTTCTCAAACTGCCTGACCGTACTCGGGAATACCTTGCTCATGAGAGTTTCGCAGCTGGGTTTTCCGTCTCTAAGCAAAAGTTCTTCATCTTTCCTCCATGGCTCATTTCTTTCACAAGCCACAGCTTTCTATATACAGCTAACTGATAAAAGCTAGGAATCAGTTCTTCCATCAATCACAACCCGAAAATCCTGCACTTTCATTGCTTACAACACGAGGTCTCCACTTTGCTTCCACGTGGATCAGGGCCTGAGAAGCGATGCCATGCTTGGAGGGGCGGGGCTTTCTCTGAGAAATGAACGCCAGGTGCAAAAAATTGCGCAAATAAAACGTGGTTCACCAACAAAAGTCACACATACAAAAAAGGCAACGCTCAGCTTGGCAGAACACGGCCTACTTAATGTAGGGCTACGACGGAGTGCCAGCAGCAGCCTGGTGAAAAATCTCAAAGCGACTGAAAGCAGGGAACACCAATGGACACCGCACCTTTGGAGAAGGCTTACTGTTGCCACTCCTAAGCACAGAAAGCCACTCCTGATCCAAGCTTCAAAGATCTTGAAAGGTACCACAAGGTACCTGCTCTGAGCTCGCAACTTTCCATCGGGAGTGCCTGGCTTCTGGTGAATGTCCGGCAATTTCTCCTCTTTAGGCTCCTTTGTCCTAGGACAAGAGATATGTTCCCCGATCATCTCTTATCGTAGACGGGTGGACACTACTGGGGCACAAACGCAGCTTCATCGGCTGCTAAGTCCTGCGGCGTCGCTGTGTTAAAAGCGCTTGCGAGCTGAGTCATTGCTCCGTGATTTGAGGCTCGCGCCGAGCCAGTCTTCTTCTTCTGCAAATTTGGAGCCTCATTGCACCATGAGCCTTTCGCTAGATTGGTGGAAATCAATGCTTCATCATGAAGCAACCCTTCCAGGGCACCTTGTTAGGTCGCATGGTGCCGCAAGACATATCGTGTTATGTATGTATGCATGCATGCATGTATGTGTGTATGTATGTATGTATGTATGTATGTATGTATGAATGTATGAATGTATGAATGTATGAATGTATGAATGTATGAATGTATGAATGTATGAATGTATGAATGTATG
>VSDK01029320.1:107311-167577 GCA_009767595.1 Symbiodinium kawagutii | reverse complement strand
ACGCTCTTCTCCATCATGCTCAAAAGTGCCTTCGCCCAAATTTCAAAGGGCTACGGAACTTCCGATCAGAAAATTTTCATCTCTCCGTCATGAACATGGTGCAGAATCGGCATCCAACCTGTTTTTCGCGTTTGGCTTTTCCAGACGTCAAGCCCTTGTACTGAGCTTTTTTCGCTGGCGCTTCTTTGTCCAACTCCTTTTGCTCCTCATGGACCAGCCATCAGTGCCAGCATGTCAAATACAAAATACTTTCAAAGAAAATCATGAAAATCAACCGTTGGCCCTGCAGAGTCCTGAATGATAGCCTGCGCTTTGTTCCTGAAGAAAAATTGTAGATGGTGATCCTCATACCTTGCGGCCAAACACGAAAGAACAAAAAAATCAGTACAGTGACAGTGTCATTGCAAAACGATAACGGCAATGAAATCCAATCCGAAAAAAATGCCGCCGCGTCGAAAATTGGTCAAAACCGAAATATGTTCAACTTTAAACAAGCAAATTTCAGATTTCTGCCCAGGCCTTTCCCATTCCTTTTCCAGTTGGCTGCATCGACGCCTGGGCATGATTCGAACTCCCGTGAATTGACATCAAAGTCAAACAGCTCAATCAATCTCAATCATATGTTATCCAAGTTTGTTTCTCCATCACCCGCCTTTTCACTTGCAGAAACCTCTTGCACCACCGCTGCAGGAGCGTAACGTTGTCTACAAAACCTTTCATGGCACTCCTGCACGTGCAGCGATGCGTTTGTTCTTCGCCACATGTCTCCCAACCGCGTGATCTTTTGAAGTTAAAGAAATTGTCGGATAATTGTTGGATATGATAACGACTGGCAAATGCGTGTTTAGCTGGATTGCCGCCTTATTCGTGACCATTCGCCCATTTGCCGCAGAACCTTGGGTTACTGCAAAGTGGACTTGTATTGTTTGCAACCGTGTGCAGCCAAGTGGCCAAAATGCAGATGTCAGCCGACCTGAAAACAACGAGGCATGGCCAGTCTACAGGCCCTGCACCCCCATGATTGCATTCAAACCTTGCCGTAAGGTCCGCGCTGGTTCAACCGCTTGAATCGAAAGTAGAGCACCAACCATTGGACAACGGCCTGTGCTCAGATTGATTGCTCTCATGCGCAATTGACCTCTTAGACCTTCTATTCGCGTGGTGCCGGTAGCTGCTTTTAATCTTATATGGCGAACCTCCACTGGATTCGATCTTTGACTGTAACTGTAAATGGCATTCCTTTCCAAGCGTGGTTAGGAAATCTGTTCCGAATTCGTAACTCATGCGTGCGGCCTCATTATCGGCTCGGAAAACAGAAGATTCTGATTGCACATGGAAGCCAATCGCCAATGTTTGCCCTGATGCATTGTCATTGCCCTGAAACACTACTTAACGCACATTCACATGCATTCATACACATTCACTCATATTCATACGCATTCATGAGTACATTCATGCATATGTAAACCATTCATGCATATGTTTGTATGTTTACATATATTAACATGCATACATATGCATACTGTCTCCCTGTCCGCGGGTCCTTAGCAATGGACCATCGCCTCAGCTGCAAAGCCGTGAAAATCTCATCATTTTCATGTGCCTGAGCCGCCAGCTTTCTGTTTCGGGCTTTGAGGGTGGCGCTTCGTTCAATTTGTGCCTGGCGGTATTGGGCACATCCAGGCTGTCGATCAAACAATTCACATGTTGAAAAACATGAGACGAAGACTTCAAGTCAGAGACATTAAGAATAATTTAAGAATAGAAGTCAGAGACATTAAGAATAGCATTCATAGAATAGCTCATCAAGGTCTAAAAGTCTTCTCCAATAGATCGCTTCCATTCGCTTCCTGTAAGGTCTTGCGCTTTGACAGTTGTCTTTCCAAAGGGCTCTCAATTTGTACGGACGACCTGGGCTAGCGCACACAGCGAGGTTGGGAGTCCACAGCTTCCAGTCACTGAGCCAAAGACGTCGGATCCTGCAGCTGGAAGCGTCAACGTTCAAAACAATCAAAATTAAGCAAACATAAACAAGAAGCAAACTTGCAAAAGTTTGAACAACTTGAAGAAGTTCAATCTTTAGCCTTTAGCTGTTGAATTTATCTGCGCATATCTGCGCAAATGGTACAGATTCGAAAACAAAATTGGAATAGATTGAAAGCGAAGAAAAACTGCCGCGAGGAGTTTGAAGCAAGATGAAGCAAGATGAAGCAAGGCTACACAATAGCAACATCGACCCTTTAACCAAAGTCAAATTGACATTGCAAAGAAATGGCAAGCACTGTCCTTAGCTCCACCCAAAGTCTCCAGGATGCTATGTCCGCCTACGATGTTTCTTTTTTGCCGACCACCGTAGGCCTTGATGAGCAGCTGGACGAAGCTGGTTTCTCTATGGCTTTCAAACAAGCGATGGCAACATGTACTGATGACAAAAGCCTGCCTGAATTCGTTGACCGATCAGACTGGAAATTTCCTCGCCCAAGGGCCGAAGGAGGCCGAAGGAGGCCGAGGGAGGTTGATGGAGGTCGAAGGAGGTCGAAGGAGGTCGAAAGCAGGTCGAAAGGAGGTCGAAAGGAGGTCGAAAGGAGGTCGAAAGGGAATGATTAGATGATTTGCATTGATTTGCATCAATTTACGCCGTCCAAATGGTCGTCCCTTGTCCTTCAAAAATTTCTGCGCAGCTCGTGGATTCTTAGCACACAGGTCCGAGACTGAAATCCTGCACCAAGGGAGGCACTTCCCCACTTCGATTGCGGAGGCTCGCTCTCTCTCTCTCTCTCTGTCTCTCTCTGCTATTCATTTCTATTCTCTTTATATTCTCTGATATTCTCCGGGTTTCTCTATTGAAATATATTCTTTCTCTATTGATTCTCTCCCTCTCCCTCTTCTCTCTGCAGTCCTTTCGCCTGTGCTGTCTGTAAACCCAGAGCTGGCGAGATCCAAGTCAAAAGGGAGCATGTATTTCCACTCCGTCCTCAGGCGTATCAAGAAAGTCGTTGCCAAAAACATCCGAAGTCGGAAAGGAAGTCCCTCAAATCTCTTCCCTTTGCCCTTTCAATCTTACAGTATGCCGTTCTCCTGACTGCCTATGGGTGTCAGTGGGTGCAAGATGTGTTGCCTTGCCCTCTGTGCCCTTCTCATTCGAATCTGCGATTTTGCCCGCTCCTGAGCCTACTCATTTTGTCAATGAGGTGGTTCAGGTATTTTTCCTGCAGCTGCCAATCAACACATCCAAGTTCTCATTGCAGTCTTGGAATGTATTATTGGTACCACCTTGCCTTGTTTTGGTCAAGCTGGACGCGTTATGACAAAATCGATTGAGCAGTGCGCACATACCCACACATACCCACAAAATCCCACACACACACACAAACACAAACACAAAGACGAACACAAACACAAACACAAACACACTGACACACACTGACACACACTGACACACACACACACACACAGACACACACACCGGACACATACAGATATAATATGATATAGGACTTCCCATGTAAATACATTAATACACACTGAGCAAACAAGTAGACTGCTTGTGTGTGTGTGTGTGGGCATGTTCTGTAACAAATGGGTGCCTTCAATTACATGTTTCCGACCCATGATGAACATCACAAAGCTTCAAACTCGAAGCAAGCAAATCAAGCAGTCTTTGCGAAGCTCTTTGGCACGTTCATCTCGGCTGAGATCGTCAGGAAGCTCCGTTTGAAACCTGACGCAACTTACTGATGCCTGACAAAATGAAGGTTTGAATGGAACTTTCCACATGTTTCTCTACATGTTACTCCATCTTTCTACATGTTTCTGTTGCATTCGACACAGGCTCAACTGGATGGTTGAAACTTCTGCAGAAAAGCTTGGAGTCAGAGCTCGCAGAAGTTCTCAGAGCTCTCTCTCTCTCTCTACTATTCTCTTTCTACTCTATTCGAGGTTTCTGTACTCTCTCTGTACTCTACTCTGTATTGTCCTCTCTCTCCATGTTTTCTTTCGGGGTACTCTCTGCGGCGTACACTCTACCAAGGCTTTTCAGGGTGCTCGGTTCTGGCATACGAATGTATACACCGCTTCCATATAGCTGCACCTGGGGTTCCCGGCCGGGAGGCTTGCAAAGCGTCTGAGCTGTTTGCATCTGTGAAGGTCAGAGCGCGTTGCAATTTTTCTGATCTGTGTCTTTGTTCCAACCTTGCAGCGACCAATGGGACCCACAGTGTGCCCTGATCAAATAACTTCCCAACTGAGCTATCAGCATCGAGTCGACCTAAGCACCGTTGAAACCAATTGCTTCAGACCCAAAGGCATACACCATCGGTACAGCGGCGTACGGCCACATATGGCACTTGAACATTTGAGTTCGTGGTGTAGGCTTGCTATGGGTTCTCTCTTAGGCCAGTGCGCCCCCGCTCTCGTTCAGCATCTCGCACTGGCTTTGGATCTTCCTTGCTTCCGTCCAGTCAGCAACTGCAGGAAAGTAATGTGATCAACAAATACTCGGTCACAAATATGCAATTTCTATCAATTTCTCGTGTGCCTCTCTGTCTGCCTCTGTCGGTCTGCCCGTCCATCGATCAATCGATACTTCCGTTTGTCTATCCGTCTGTCTATCGAGGGCACCCTGCGACTGCTGGGTCCCTTGCAGGATGTCTACAATGTTCACCTTTTCAGACCCTTTCTCACCATAGACCTGGAGGGTCAAAAGCGAGTGGATCACAAAAAGTCGGAGCAAACACTGCCTCGTAATTTCGAAGTGGGATGGAATGTTTCTGCTTCTCGTCCTGTAAGGAGAATGTGTTCAAAACGGCAAACCAGGATCTACAAGGGCATAACTCAAATGCAACAAAGCCATCGTCCTCGTTCGAAAAACGCCTTTTGTTCTCAATTTTCAAGGCAACTTTTCGCTTCGGATCCCTGTTGCATTGGCACATGTGACAAAAGAATGGCGAGATATAGCACACAACCATTGCACCTGGCCATTTGTTCCTTCTTCCTGGCCTTGCGCTAGCAAACAAAGGCACCATTGAACTGAGGGGAGTGGAAATGGATGGCAGCTACAGAATGTGGGAAGCATGATGAAACCAAAGAATGCACAAGCCAACGAAATAGCGAAATTGTGTAATTGGTTTCTATATCTGGATGCTGCTTTTCGATTGTCTTCTTTTGTTCTGCGGTTGTGGGTGAATTGTGGACACATGATTTAGTGCCAACAAGGGATGCAAATCACATCTGTCCAACGTTGCGAACTGGTAGGGTTCTGTGATTTTTTCAGGCTTTCAAGCACACACGGAAGAACCATGCATACTGCTTATTCATTGTGTGCTAAAACCGCTGCTTTTTTGTGGGTCTGTTGTCAGAATGTACGGGCACCCCCGAACTGAAACGAGAAAGGCAAAGCCAAGGCAAAAGACTGCCCAGAGAAGGAGAAACCATGAGAAACCATGCCAGATCTTGAGCGAGATTCAGGGGCTTCTAACTTCGCATGGCTTGAATGCCTCCAGGGTTGTGGCTTCAAAACATGGCACGGATTGGCACAGTGTCAGGGGAAGCCACAGTCACACCAAAGCACAGCACACTGAGATACAAAAAACAGGATGAGCACACCTTCCGCAGATTCTCAGAATATCTCAGAATGAAAGTCACTTGGGCATGAAACTCGACACCCGCTTGGCCCTGCACTTGCCCTGACAGTGTGAGCTACCCTCTGGGACTGCAGAACCAGAAGTTGAGAAGGGTTCAGATGGGTTCGCATGGGTTCAGGTCTCAAGAAACAATGCGGTCAAGACTGGTTCAATAGATTGCCGAATGCACGTGAAATACAGACAAGATGGGAATGGATGGGAGAGATCAAAACCGTCTTGAAGGACACCATCACAAACGCAACCTGTCCGATGCAAAGCATGTCTAACGCACATGTTATTTTTTGCACCTTGGACAAGCCAACGCGAACGAAAATACGAAGACCAACGTTCACAACCAGAGACCCGCAGTAAAACTGGAGAAGAAATGGGAGCTGGATCATCGTGGAATCATCACATTGTACATGTCAGCAGAAAAAGATCGGGTTTCCAGATTCGTAGACAAATCCAATTTGCGATGGATAGTATGCATGGCCATTCCCAAAACCAATCCGTGACCTTCCGCGCAGTCCATAAATATCACAAACTGGATCTATTCAAATAAGGAAGCTCCATTCACTGCTTCGTGGTATCCTTTTGCTGGTGGCACACATGTTACAGCTTTCCCGCAATACTTTTCTGGCCCCTGTCTGCTACAGATTCTCCGCAGAAATGGTTCGGGCGCGGGGGTACGACACCCACAAAAGCTATGCATTGCACATGCTATGCATTAGCGTTTTGTTTTCGTTCATGTGTTCATGCTAGTAATTTCTGTCCTTGTTACCTTGTTCTTACTCTTTTCTGCTATCTTATAATATCTTATTGATAGATGTTTGTCATATTTCTGCTTGTGGTGCCGTTGTGGTTCTTTTGGCGTCTGACACTGAGGACCTCACCCGACGCAATTCGGCCTCTTTTCGGCGACGCGCCTCATCTTCTGGAATCGAAAAACATGAACATACAGTACCCAAAAAAACAGCAAGAAAATACAACAAACAGTTTCTGAAAAATGTGTGCCCTGGGAAACCCCATCATTTCTATGCTGCATTCAAACATGCTTGTGTTTCTCACACCCTCGTATATCAGTAACCCATCCGGTAGCCTCCTCAGCCTTTGCTGCAGCTCGCTCCTCGATACCTGCAAAACAGAAACCAGGAAAATACTTACATTTTTTTTGGTCGCGAATTTGTCCACTACTGCTACGGCGACAAATCCCTTCTGCCGATTGATCCATTGATCGTGACTACGAATCAGCCAGTGTTACAATTGGATTCTCATTTTGTTTCAAGTATGTTCCACTTGCTCCGCCATTTCTTAGAGAACTCTTCCATGCTATTCCTTGTTCTTCACATTCTCTTGTTGCATCGTGGGCACTGGCTCGCTCCAGATGTTGGAAGAGGATGCTCTTGGCTAAGTCCTGTAGGCGCAGGGGCCGATGTGAAAACTCAACTCCCAGATTTCCCAGCGCCTGGATGTGATGATCTACGTCAATGAGGTCTTTGAGAAACGTTTCCTGGAGACAGAATTGCAATCATTACAATCATTACAATGCTTTGCCATGGATATCCATGAACCATGCTAAACAATCGCACCGAATCCCACATCCTTTCTATGCACGAGTCCTCATCCTGGAGATCCTCGGCCTGTCAATTGAAATGCGCAACGACTAGTGCAACTGATTAAGGCCATGCGTTGCCCAGATTCCCTGCCAAACATGGCATGCATGCATACATACGTACATACTTACCTACATATATACTTACTTGCACACATTCATGCATGCATTACGTTGTATTACATTCCATTCTCTTACATTATTTCACAGTTGTTTTACTTTATGCTACATTCACATTACATTCACACTTCGGTCAGATAACATGTACATTACATTCACATTGCATTTGCATCACATTTACACTACATCTAAATTAAATTTGCCCCGCATTTACATTACATTTACAGTGCACCGCGATTACATGACATTTACATTACAATTACATTACATTTACATGATATTTACATTCCATGTACGTGATATTTACATCACAATGACACCTTACACTATATTTACACTACATTTAGATTACATTTACATTGCAGTTTACATTACAATAAATTATATTTACAGCACAAGTACATTGCATTTACATGACATTTACACTACATTTGCATGATACCTACATGATATTTACATTACATTGACATGATACTCACATGATCACAATTACACCTTACATTACATTTAGATTACATTTACATTGCAGTTTACATTGCAATACATATATTTACAGCACAAGTACATAGCATTTACATGATATTTCTCTTCAAATGGTTTTCTCCATTTCGGGGTAAGGATGGCTTGTCTTTCTCCTTTCGGCACTCCTCACAACCATGGCTGAGAGCAGCGCGGCACAATTTTGTTGCACTTATTTTCAGATTGGATCTCACACGTGGCGGCCGCCAGTGGCTGACCGGGAGACCACAGCTTTCCTCCACCCACTAATTGGCTTTCTTGACAGTGCTCGCGGCTCCTTTTCCTTGATATGCAAGCGGTCACGAACCCCACAGTGCGGCGGAGTCAAATGCCTGCTGAATGTCGAGGTTTTTAATGTTTTGCTGCTTTGCTTTTGATTCCAATGCATTCATTGGCAGCATTGTGAATTTCACCCTAGCAGAGTGCTGTCCCCTTCCGAAAAGGGTGCATTTTAGCGCATGTGCTTTGATTGTGATGGCAAATGTAGCCTCCTTTATCTCGCAGCAGGCGCTCTTTTCTTATGCGCTGCTGACGTGTAGTCCTTTTGCTACGTGCGGACTGCATTTCGCGGGTAAAATACATTACATATGCAATCACGTTACGTTTTACATTACAGTACATTCCATCACATTATCTTGCCTTTTTTTCCAAAGACATTCGATTTATATTGCATTCACATGTAATATATTACATGTTCACTACATGTGCGATGCATTTATATCACGTTTACACTACATTTACAGTACATATTTACATTACACATTTACATTAGATATTTACATTACATATTTACATAACACATTTACTTGCCTTTTACCTGATTACATGACATTCACATTATACACATATCATATTTACATTATTACATATTTACATTAGAAATTGACCTGGCATATGGACATGCCATATTTACATGACACCTTTACCTTCCTTTTACCTGATTACATGACATTCACATTATATATTCACATTATATATTCACATTATATATTCACATTATATATTCACATTATATATTCACATTATATATTCACATTATATATTCACATTATATATTCACATTATATATTCACATTATATATTCACATTATATATTCACATTATATATTCACATTATATATTCACATACATTTACGGTACATTCAACCACATTTCTATACATACATGCATGCGCACACACGCATGCGCACACACGCATGCGCACACACAACATGGCATAGCTCCACGTATATAAAAATGTATTTAATAATTAAAATATCACGAATCACATTACAAAACATTTTGACCGCACAAGGCGGTCGCGGAAGGTTAAAGAGGAGGTAACCTGCAGGAAGAGAGAGCTGCTTAGCTGCTTGAGATGATCCCATGGAGTCAATGGTGGATCCACTTTACGATGATGATGATGATGATGATGATGATGATGATGATGATGATGATGATGATGATGATGATGTTAATGATGATGATGATGACGACGGTGGTGATGCTGGTGATGATGGTGGTGGTGGTGATGTTTTTCCTCTCCTGGTGTTTCTTCTCTGCTGTCTGCTGGCAATTCTCTCTGGTGTGCTTCTTTGGTGTTTTCTTCTTTGCTGGTGTTTCTTCTCTGCAGTTTTTTCTCTGCTGGTGTTCTTTTTTTGCTGATGTTTTTTCTCTGCTGGTGTTTCTTCTCTGCTGGTGTGTTTTCTCTCTGGTGATTTTGATGGTGATTGATGATAGTTTGGTTGATTGGTGGGTTGGTAGATTGATCAATTGGCTGATAAATTATGATTGTTGATTGATGATTGGTGAATGGCGATTCGATTGATTAATTGGTTGATTGATATTGATATTGATACTAATGCTGATACAGATATGGGTATGGAAATTGATATTGACATTGATTTTGATATTGGTCTTGATATGGCTTGATACAGTATTGATTATTGATTGATTGATGGATGGATTGATTGATTGATCGATTGATTGCTTGATGGATCGATTGATGGATTGATGGATTCATGGATTGATGGATTGATGGATTGATGGATTGGTTGATGGCCTCTGCCTCGCCGCAGTTCCCACTCTTGGGCTGCGTTAGGCTGCGTTAAGACGACGAAGAGGTTGAGGACGAGGACGAGGACGAGGACGAGGACGAGGACGAGGACGAGGACGAGGACGAGGACGAGGAGGAGGATGATGATGATGATGATGATGATGATGATGATGATGATGATGATGATGATGATTGGTGATACTGTTGCTCTGTTCCTCCTGGAGCATCCAAAAACGTTGCAAAACCCTGTGTTTGATGATTGTGACCTGCACACATGCCTCTTGAGACAGGAAGCCAGTGTTCCGAACAAGGGAAACAAGCGGAGACAACAAGCCAGAAAGATCCAGAAGACCCAACACTTTCGAGTTCCGATTAAGGAAGCTACAGTAATTGCAAGAGATACGAGCAACCCCCGTACAAACGCATCATGGAACAACCAAGGAAACGAAAAGGGAGACAAGCAGACAGAAGGTGAACACACCATCCAAGAGGAAGAGAAATCATACAAGTTAGGAGAGAGAAAAGCACCCCAAATAAGAACCAAGGGAATCGGGAGGTTATGTGGCAGTTTTGCATTCAGAGGACCCCCCAAATTCATGATTTTTTCCGTGCGAAAATAGAAACGCGCCGAAAACCAACGGTTCAACATAATCATTTATGCTGGCATTTGCCACAGATAGTTTGCGCACACTTTCAGACGCCCAAAGTTCCTTTGCCTCAAAAAGTTCTGCTGCGTCATTGCCTTGTGGGGCACCTTGGGATTGAAATCTTCAGCTCTGACAGCTGCGGCCAGCTCTGAGACTGCAACTTCCAGCGCTTTGCGAAGATTCGAATCTCAACAGGGAGCATCGAAATGTATGCTACATTCTGTTCGACTTTTCGAAATTCAACGTGCCAAGCTTTGGCATTTTCGACTTCTCTCATCTTCTCTCCTTTTTCGAAAAAGTATTTTCCAACTTTCATTTTTCAGGTCAGAACTTCAGGAAATATCTTTCCCGCTTGAAGTTTTCCTTCCGAGCCGGGTAGGACCTGAACACTTAGCAAACTTAGGGCATGCTCCAAACTGCTGCTTGGGGTCCCAGTGTGGCAGTGCTCGGGCTGAGTTTGTGACAAACCTTGGTCCAGCGGCGGTAGATCTGATAGAGCCGTGACCTATGAACAACATTGTGGCTGTGGCCCTGCAGAACCTCACTTTTGACATCCTACAGGTTCCTACATGTTGCTGGCTCGAAACATGTGCACAAAATGAAACATAGATAAACATAGGGCTAAAATGGGCTCAAGTCGATTTGTAGCAGACATGTGCGGAAATTGTGTCAATGATCCTTGACCATGATCATGAAGCGGCCAAGGCATATTCAACAGCACTCCAAATCTGTAGAATAGGCATTGCTATGAATTGCCATGCGCTGCTCAACGCCGAAAACACTGCCTCACCTGCTCCACAGATGACCTGGAAATCTTCATGACTCGCTCATCAAAAAGATCGCTGTTCACGCAATCGATCTGATCACGCAATCGATCTGAGATCACGGCTCTGCATCTTGGCTTTGAAAATCCTTTGAGAGACTTCGCTCCTTGGTTCGTCTGCCATAGAACTGGAAGGGTCCTCTGCATTTCATCCAAGCCACGAATGCAATTACGGTCTGAGACAATTTCTTTGGCCTCGGCTGCATGCACTGCTAAGAAAACAGAAGGGAAAGTGATGGAAAGTGGACAAATCACACACTGGGCTGCAGCAAGGGCACTGTCGAAGCGATCCAAAACTGGACAAAGCACCTGGATTAGGATCACTACGCATCACTCACAAAAAACATCCTCCGAATCATGGATCTCTAAGGAAAATCTGCCCAAATCTTGCGTCTTACCATTCAAGGATGGGTGGGAATATCTACCGGAAATGTCGATGGATTGATGAGTCGGCTTGGCACCGTTGCACATCTTTTTGGCGACTGTCACCCAATCACAATCCGGTGATTCTGTGAGTGTGGTTTGCCTGGTTTTATCTATGAAGCTGCTGCGATACCATGGGGTTGCCTTCCATTGAACAGCAGAGGCATCAAATCAAGAGAAAAGCCCAAACTGACCCAACTCCTACCCATACCCAACTCCTACCTGCATCTGGAAAGTTTCTGATCGCACTCTCGGTACTCGGGCGCTGTTGTAAAGGCCTGAGACACGTCGCTCTTCACCGCAGATTTCTCATGCTCCCGCCGAGTCCCCCAACTCCAAGCTTGGTCTCTTGTCGGTAGGGAAAGTTGGAGCCTCAGAAAGCACTTGCCAACGTCACGGCAATCTGCTGCCGATCCAAAGCAGATTCTAAAAAGCTCTAAAGTATACGGGAAGAAGACTGACTTTTCGATCCTACGACTAAACCCTCACAATTTGCACTTGCTCAGGGATGCACAGATGATGTGCGAGAAACAGCAGTCTTTGCCAAACCTGGCATCGAGCGGGCGGCTTTTGGCCTCTTGTCACATTGCTCGGCATACCCTTACTTTCAGGTGCTAAACGAAAGAAATTGCACAAATTGCACCTGGCAGTTGTGCCTCCGAACTTAGCACAGTAGAGGAAAGAAGCGCCTGCATGTGCCGCGTTGCAAATTTTGCGTCTTGTAACCTTCCAGTCGATGCCGCGACCTCGCCCCTCAACAACGGATCATCCAATGACTTCAGTGAAGGCGCAGTCCAGACAGGCCTCAACAATGGATACAGGACAAAAACCGAAACGAAAAGCAAATGTTGAAACTGAAGCAATTCTAAACAAACTCAACATGTGTCTAACAAACTTCAACAAACTGTTTCCAAGGTGTGCATCATCCGGCATTGTCTCAGGTTCTGGCCGGCGGAAACGGCTGGATGAAGCGAAAGGTTCTAAAACCATTGGAACCGTTCGAAAAATGACAAGTGGTCAGATTTGAACTGCAATGAAGTAGGGGAAACAAACATTCAAAGGGAACGTTGAATAGATTTGTTGAATAGATTTTGAGGAAAAACATTTTGATGGTCTTAAAATGATCGCCTTAACGTTGCATCTGTTGGAAGGTGTGATCTGCTTGGCGCAGGCTCTTCGCCTTCGGCGAGGCACAGCTGCACCTCAGAAGGAATCAAAGAATTGAAAGGAGAAAACAATTCATTAAACAATTCCCTGTTCAATTGAATTAAAAGAATTGAAGGATTGAACAACGAAGGATTCTTTTAAACAATTTATTAACGAAGGATTGCTTTTAAAAAAATGAACAAACAGCAACAAGAATAAACACATCTTAAAATGGATGAAAACCTATGAATAATTGCTAATGAAGATGTAAATCTGTCCATATTAAACTTGAAATCGCCGCATGCACTTTGATTAAATCAATCAAAACACGCAAAAATATACATTGATCCTAAATCATGGACAACTCGTTATATAAATAGATTGATAAATCACAGTTGAAGGTCGAATCCGATATGTGGCTATTGCTGGCAAGGGGCGTTGGCAGCAAAAAAACACCGCCTACTGCTTTTTGATGGTGCGCGCAAACGTTTGCTTAGAGCCGCAGCGGTAAGGGAAACAAAGACATGTGAAATGCATGAGTGAATTGCTGTAGTCAATGACAGCACTGAATCTTCCAAGAGTTTGCCTCTTGAACCGAAAGTGCTGGCAGCCATGTCAACTCATATGGCCTGCACATGTTATCAATCTCCAGGGCAGCAAACCTTGGCAGCCATGCTGTGTCGGAAATGCAACAGCGGCCCCAAACAGTTGGGTGAAGGATATGATTTTGCTGTGGACCATGCATGTAGAAAATAGTGACGACGGAGAGAGCAAGTTGCCCCCTTCGACATAATGACAGAGGAGACGAGAAGGGAGAAAAGAGAGGCACAGTAGTCAGCAAGAATGGAGAGGGAAAGAAGTAGGGCCAAGTAGGGGTAAACAGAAACAAAAAGCAAAAACAAGAAGAGACACAAAAAGAAGGGAAAGACGTGGGACAAGAGGGGAAGGGGCGGACATGGTAGCCAACTGCCAGAGAAACACAGGGTCAACCCCCGGGAGAAAAGAGAGCAGCCAAGGACCCGATTCAAGGCACCCAATGGGACCCAAGCGACAAATGAAGGGAAACAAGTGAAGGGAAGAGATGTGAAGAGATGTGAAGAGATGGGAAGAGATGGGAAGAGATGGGAGGAGTGGGAGACTAATGAAAGCAGGACACAGGACCAAAGGCACTGAGGCCAAGGCGAAAGACCAGTCCTTTAAAGTACTGATCTGAAACAACCATCAGTTCCCTTACATCTGAAATGCCACATGTGCCCTATGAGATTGTGAGCTGCTCAAGGGACCGCCACAAATCCAACACGTAATGGGGTACAGATTTGATTTGTGCTTGGTAAGAATGAAGAAGCAATCCCCTTTTCAGAATTTTAAAGGGACTTCTTTGAGTGTGTACATTTCAGGAGACCGGTGCCTCTTCAACATTCTCGTGTTTCCAGTCACCACAATTTGAGACACTGTCGACGAGCGTTGGGCCCGTACTTGTTCCGGATATCATCTCCCAGCTTCTCACGCACGGAGCGAAGCGACTTGAGAGCTTCCATGTCCTTAGGCTTCTTTGGCTGCATGCGCAGTGTAAACGCAATGCATCTTGCAAGAGGTGAGAGGCTCCAAATGGCTCCAGTCATAGCAAATGGCTACTGCTGCATGGTGACAAGCAGAGAACTCCAGCACCTAGCAGCAAAACTCTCTTTTTTGCTCTCTGCACTCATTGCCGCGCGCTTCAAATGGCTTCAAGCTACCTATTTGGAAGCCTTTCGCTTTCTGAAGGACTGCTTGATCTTTTGGTACCTCAGCGGGGTAATGGATGCATGGCACAAGGCTTGATGTTTCAGCTGGGATTTCATGAGCCTGATCTCAACCTCAATCAGACTTGAATTCTCAAGGAAAAAATCCAGAGGTATACACTTCTTCAGAGCCATCTGGAGCAGTTCGGGACGATTCCAAGTGGATCCGATGATCTGGCCGGTGCAATGACTTGCCGAAAGAAAGGCAAGGACTGGAAATCTCGAGATTGTGGGGAGGTTTCAGTGACATGTCTTGCCTTCTTGAGCTGTTCAGGACCCTTCTTCTTGCCTCATGTCATGCATCACATCCACTCATCAGCAACTCAGCTGGGCTTTGCTCTGGAAGCAGTACCTTGCGATACTATCAGTTTTCAAACGTTGAAGATGGAAAATCATGCTCAGGTGGAATTAAACAACTGAAAACCTCATTTCTGAACCGATAAAATTTGATGCCACAATGTGGTACACAGTCAGCACCCTTACCCTGAATCGTAGAAATTCATCAAGGCACCTTTCTTGATGCCGGTCGTCACCAAAACCGCTCCAGGACGATACATCCTTCAGCCAAATAAAAAACGCACTCAGAGGAAGAACATGTTCAACATCGTCCATTCCAACAACCTGACCTGGATGTTCTCTTGCTGCGGGTGGTCAAAACGATAGACTCCTGAAGCTGACAAAAAATTAGAGATGCAGACGAACTTGTTGGCTTCAATCCACCGCACAAACGATTGACATCGATAAACATTAGGGTTGTTGCTCCTTCTTGCCCACTTTCTTCGCACTCAGTCCAAGCACCTTCTTTGATGCGAGGCCACTGTACCTCAGCCGCCGGGCGTGCAATCACCGAAATGACGCAGTGCTTGACGTGACCCCAAATTCTTCACGCTGACAAGATGCTGGAACTTGTTGAGACCGCAAAGATTTCCTGCGTTAGCAAGATGAGCAAGAGATGAAGTGATGAAGTGATGAAGTGATGAAGTGATGAAGTGATGAAGTGATTGGTTGTGGCCAACATGACTTCTATGCAGCTTCAGGCACCTGGCTCAGATGTCATGACTGGGAAGTTCTTGCGCTTCTGGATGAAGCATGACTGGTTCCTCCAAGTAACCGAATCCGTACCCAAGCAGTGGACACATCAAGCAGTGGCAAACCATGTTGCATGTTTTTCTTGCGTGTTTTTCTTCTTAAATTTGTTCATTCATGTTACTTCTTCATGTTTTTTCATGCTTCCACTTCCCTCAGGTCATGGCTTCACACACTGCCAAAGGAGATCTGGAGCAGCCATTGCTCAAGTGTCTTGCGCACGCGGCTAGTTGAAGCAGAAATCCCTGTGCCGAAATGGCAGCCAGTTCATGTAATTACAGTAACAGGCAAAATCACTACCTGAAGATTCCCCGTGACAAACTCGGTCCTATTGTCTGTCATGTTCTTTCTTGCCTTTGCGGGGTTTGTGTGTCTTTCCAGATTGGGTGGTCCGATTCCAAAAGTACATGATCTCTTTTTTGTCAGTTTTCGACAGTCCCCTGACTCTCGTGATTCCAAAAATTCTTAGCCCTTGGCAGTCTTGAACTTCTCAACCTTCTTAGCATCTTTGCTGTCAAGCCTGGGCTTCACGTTTCTCACATTTCTACCTGTCCACTACCCCTCTCCGAATGTGGTTTTGCAATGAACCATTCGCAATGCATACACAAGAACGACCTCATCAGAAAGTTCAACCGTGCCCTTAGAATTAATTCCATAGTGGCAACGCAAACCCAATTTGCAGTGCAAGCCTTCGCTCGGTACGATCCAATGACCGCTCTGCCCGCAAAATAGCTGCCTTCAGGCAGACTTTGGTCTCTCTAGAGCTTGCCAGATGGTCTAACAAGCCCGTATTTTTTCTCAGCCCTCCCAGCTATTAGATATCCGCACCTCGACATCCAAAGCATGTTTTTCCAGTTGCTTTTTCATCTCTGCAAGCTCAGAAGTGCGCCTGAAATGTGAAGTGTTAAACACTTTGTGTTTACGAGGGAAAAAAACAAAAGCGTCAGTCCACACCGTGGCACGGCACCACGAGCACCCAGCGCCTGGAGAGGCAATCTTCGGTTCTGTGGTTGGCCCTGTTGGCGTCCTCCACAAACCGCTCCCAAGAATTCCTATGTCAAGACTCACAGCGCCCCGTTAGTCCATGTCGGTCCTGTTTCACCTTGAAGATTGTTTCCAAGCTCTTGTTGCGGTGGCAACTGCATTTCTCCAGGAGTTTCAGTGTGTCCTTCAAGACATGTGTGAAAAGTCCAAGCTGGTTGAGTGGACTATGAAAACATTCTTCGCTGGCGTGAATCAAACACACAACTGCAAACAGCAAACTGTCCGCTATGAGTTCTTTGGACGCTTGTTCTGCGCGTTTCTGCTCCTGCAACCAGTACCAAAATCTAAAACACCTCGTCTCAATCCCCTGCTGTAAGCTACAAGGTCCACGAAGGTTCACGTTGCCTCCGGAGAAAGCGCGTGGGTTGGACGCTCATTCGCCTTCCAGGGACTTTTTGGCAAATCAGCCGTGCATGACATCCAAATCCAGAGAACGCTGTCTGAAACGCCTCCTCTGCCTCCTTAGGTGCCTGGCAACCGAAAAACTATGAATCGCGAGGTGAATTTCAGTCCCTGAAATGCAATTGCAGGGGAGTGACATACAATAAGTGCAAGATTTTTTTGCGGCCCCGCTACTTTGAGTATCTTTAACGGGTATGAGTATGAGCATCCCCAGTCGGTCACGTGTAAAATGCTCCAGAATTCTGAGTTGGAGCGGGCATGATAGAGTTACAGTGTCTGCTCCAAATTAAATGGAAAAATTGCCCGAGTGGGATCAGCGAAAAATTAGCTGGGCTTGCTGAGATTCACAAACATACGTCAAAATGAAAACAACACAATGTGAATGACTTCATGGAAGGTTATGCGAAGGTGCAACATCACGAACAAGCAACATTGGCACACGGCAACCATGGCAAACCACCGCAGTGCCCACTGCATTTTGGCCCGTGGTGCGCCACGGGGACAAACTAAGAAAGTTGTGACGACTCTGCTGCTACAGATTCCTTAGCACTTTACACGATTTTGCATTCCCAAAGCGAGCCAATCCTAAAACTCCTACCATGCAATACCATGCAGCAGTTGGAAAATCACGGTGCTCACAGCACACACGCGTCTTGAGCGTTTACCTCCCGTATTTCACAAACGGCGTGAGGGGGCCCGACCATCTGACTGAATAGTTTTGGAGGCATCAGTCCAGAATGATGGATAATTTTCTGGAATGGTTCAGTCTTCCCCGCTAGCCTTTTTGGCTTGAGTCTTTGCCCTATGTAGTTTACCCACGTGATTGTCTTTGGGTGTTGTTCTGATTTTGTACTTGCAAAATTTTGAAACCTGCCAACGTCTTGCTATCTGCGCGCCGGTTGCGTACAAAAGCCTTCTCCTCTGTGTCTGCGCGCGTTCGTTCTTACAGAGTTTCAAGCTATTGCCTACAGCCACTTAGATAGTTTTGTTGATTGAAGTTGTGATCGAGCGACTTCTTTATACTTTGATCCCTGTTGGACTTGTGGGATGCGGCGCGCAATCACCGCAAACAGCATTGTGTCGTCTGACAATGTCCTTCTGGCCAGACCATCACCATGGACAGCGGTACACTTTTTCAGTGCCGACCTCTTCGGGTGTCTCTTCCTTCGCATTCGGCTCTTTCACAACTTCCTTGGGAGCCTCCTTGGGAGCCTCCTTGGGAGCTTCCTTGGGAGCTTCTTTCGTCTCTTTGGTTCCCTCCGTGGCCTCTGTTTCTGCAGCCTGTGGCAAAACATCCATGGAGAAGCTGCAGCTGCTCCTCAAAGAATCCTGTGGTCCCACCATGTTCGCCTCGTTGGTCTTTGGTGCCTGCAGAAAGCCCAAGCAGCTTCCCCAGACTGATCTTCCTTCCCAATGAAGAGAACAGGCTTACCTTAGGCTTACCGTCTTTTTCTTCAGTTTCTTCATGTTTCTTCTGTATGTCATGATTCATGGCTAATGTCAAGCAAAGATCGTCAATCGTCAAAAGAAGCATTCAAAGCCTCACCATTCGTTGCTGCATCCTGGTGGGAAAGCAGGGGGATCAAGTGGTGACCGGGGAGGAAAAAAACAACTGAAAATGCTGAATCCACTGAAGGCAAAGCTGTTCAACAAACAACTTCTAGCACCCAATTGATAGGAACATCACCCGAGATGAAACCCATGGCATTTCAATGTGCCTCAGCAAAGGTGACCTCGTTCTTCTCGCCCGCATTTGCCTTCTTGGGGCTGTTGCTTGCCTGAAACAAATTGCGAAATGTCGATCTACAAATATAAAGTAGATTAAAGATGATTAAAGTAGGGTAAAGTACATTTATACAATTAAAGTAGTAGCTGTTTTGCAAATGCCCCATGAGCCCCAGCAGCGCAACAGTAGCAGAGAGCACCGTATCTCTCTCTGATGATTATCAAATACCAGTAGGTCTGGACCAGCAAGAAAGGCATACAACACTCCAGGCAACCTCCTGAATCCTTGTCGCGGAATTCCTTCGTGCAATTTGTGTCCAGATGGTATTGCATGTATTTGCTTACATAATGTTCGGCTCTCTCTCTCTCTCTCCCTCTCCTCTCGACAATTGCGAGTTGCCAATTCTGCAGCTCTTCTTGGATTAGCAACTCGTATTACCAAAAAAACCCATTCCGAAATCATCACCACCCTGCGGTGGTAAAACGCATGTGATTGTAGCCCAACCTGGCCTTTGGGGACTTCACTGGCGGAAGCGCTACCTGTGGCCTTCGAAGGATTCAAAGTCAGCATCGGCGATTCACGAGAGTTTCTTCACATGAGTTGAAGTGTGCTCCCTTTTGCTATCTACGATTTTCATTGATGTTCTCAGTGATGTTCTATGATGTTCTATGTCTGAGTCTATGTTGTGCTGCTGGTGGGTTTTGTTGTTAGTGAAGGTGTTCTGGAGGCATTTTTTGTGAGCGCTTTGCTGATTTCTCGGTGCTTCTGTTCTGCTAGCTTTTTGGCGGCGATGTTTTTGGTGTTGATTTTGTAATGTTTTTTGATGATTTGATGATCTTTTGTGGCGTTTTGGTGGTGGTGGTGGTGGTGGTGGTGGTGGTGGTGGTGGTGGTGGTGGTGGTGGTGGTGGTGGCCGTAGTTGAGAAGCTCTTTTGCCTCAGCTCGAGCATCCAGCCAAATCCAGATTTGCTGCTTCGTTCTTGGGTTCTTGGGTGCGTTCACCACTGGCTCGTGGGTGTATGATTGTGTGGTGGCTGCCCTCGTTGATGCAAAGTCACGGAGCCAAAGTTGAGACAAGTGTCGCAAGTGTCACAAGTGTCCATGGCTGAGTTTCCAGTGAAGAAAAAGGGGGCAAACCTCTGAGCAGAAAAAAAGTAAATCACAGTAGAAAAAAGCATGCAAACAAATCACCAAATGACGGTAACACAAAAACGAAATGAGAAAACCCAAAAAATGAGAAAACGCAAGGTCAGAAAGCTCCAAACGAGTGGAAACACAAGGAACCGGTGGAGCCGAATGCATTTTTGCATTCAAACTTTTAGCTGCACTTTGGAAGCTAGGCTTTGTCCTTAAGGGAAACATCTCAAGACTCCAAGTTCCCAACGACAATGTCTTCATGTCTTCCATCATTTGAAGGCGCCTTACGGACACAAAACAGCATAGAGAACCGCGGCTTCTTTCTGTCAACTTGATATCCTGCATCTGCACAGCTTGACACACGATTTGTTGCCACCATTTCTCAACTCGCAGAGTTTCAGCACTGAGTGGCGCGCCGGAAACCAGTGTCCTCTGACAGAAACTTCCGTTTGTCCCTGCAGCCACCACTTGCGGAATTTATATAAGTGCTCTCTCATAGAAGGGTGGTGGCACTTACAGCGAGTTTCCAGGGTCAAGGTGCTAAAATATCTGCCTCATGGCGTCCACGATCTTCTTTCCTTGGGTCTCCAGTTCCAATAGTTCCTTCGAATCAAGCATGTCCTTTTGCACGTTCATATTTTCAATGGATGGCAAGAGCAAATGATTCAAAACAAGGGCTATAATATGATTGCATGATATATATGATATATAGGCTTGATCTTGAATTCATGTAACAAAGGCCTTGCGGGAGTCTTCCAAGATCTGCTTCTCTGAGTTAAGTGCCTTCCGCCAGATGAGCAAATCACAAGCTATTGCAGGGCCCCATTCTGAGTATAATATGTTGAGCTTCTGAATATGCACGCAACGATGTGCAACGATGTGCAACGATGTGCAACGATGTGCAACGTATATGTTTAGTCGGCAATCAGTAATCACCACCGTCATGGCTCATTCTTGGCAGCGGACATCCGTCAATGCCTCAACAAAGAAATCAGAGCACTCAAAGGGGCGAAAGGGCCATTGATTTTCCCAGCTGAGCAGGACTGGAAGGCCCAAAGTGCCATCCCCTCCCTTCCACTGATTGTTTAAGACACAACCCCCAGAGCACGGTGCCTATGATGATTCTGTGCATGGCCAGGGGTCAAAATGGTGTCAAAATGGTGCCTTTCACCACGTCGTGACCTTGTTTGGAATTTTGTCACCTGGGTGCCAAACATCTCTGAACTTTTCTTGATCAGGCCGCTTGGAACGTAGTTCCAAGCGCCGTTCGCAAACCTGGCCAACTGCAAAGCTAGCCTGCAACTCATTCCACATCTTCAACAGCTTCTCAGCCACGGTTCAAGGCATACCACATCCTCCAAAGCAACAAACTTTTCTGAGCATTTCTTTCCTTTTGTACTTGCCCTTTCCAGCGGCACCGTCTGCGGTCCAAGCCTGTAAATTGGCAAAACCTCTGTATCGTTCGTGGGTCAACTTACTCAGGCTATCCTGAAAGTGTAGCAGGCTTGAGTTGACTGACGTCGTGATTTGTGTGACTACTCTTGTGACATCCAGATTTGGCTCACAGCTTTGCGGCTGGGATGTACCAGCCTCTGTTTGCAGGATTGCATCTTCAATGTCCTGGATCGAGCACAAAAGCGGGCCAAAAGCAAACCTATGAATCTACATTTTCATGCATGTCTTCCATGCTGTCCTGCATGCATTTGAAAGAAGTGGCGATGACCTTCTCATGAGCAGCCGCCTGGCACCAGGCTGGTCGTTCCCGTATTTTTTTGGTACAAACATGCCCGCATAAAGACACGGGTGCGTTTATTATGTGCCTGCACGCGTGTGTGTGTGTGTGTGTGTGTGTGTGTGTGTGTGTGTGTGTGTGTGTGTGGGCGTGCGCACGTGCTCTCTATGCGCATGTGTGTGTGCGCGTGTGCGCATGCATGTTGCATCGGCAATATTTGTAAGTCTGCATGTGCTGCGTGTGTGCGCGCAAGAGCCGGATGAGTGCATGTGTCTCGGGGTGTTCGTGTGTGTGGGTGCCACCACGTGCGTGCCTGCGTGAGTGGTGACAGTGTGGGGGTGGGATTGGCGGAGTGGGCCCAGTGTCAAACAAAATGCCAGGGAAAGACCACACCCTCAAGAACTATAGCAAATCAGGTAATGAAAATAAAACACCATTTCAAGGCGATCACTCAAG
Source organism: Symbiodinium kawagutii (assembly GCA_009767595.1). Classification (NCBI taxonomy): domain Eukaryota; class Dinophyceae; order Suessiales; family Symbiodiniaceae; genus Symbiodinium; species Symbiodinium kawagutii. The sequence continues at coordinate 145,267 of VSDK01029320.1, read as the reverse complement.
AAAAACCCAGAATGACGTCTGCTCAGTCAGGATTGATGAGGCATAACAACATACAAAATCACTACGTATGGTGGAACACAACCTGTTTCCTACAAGGTGAGAAGAGAGACGGAGGAAAAGGTGGACAAAAGGAGACAAAAAAGACAGGGGGAGACAGGGAGACGAGGAAATTCACGGTGGAACAAGATCTCATTGAATGGAAATGGGGTAAGAGACAAAGGGAAACAACGGGAAACACACAGACTCATGGTAGAACAAGATCTTTCCGGAGGAAAAGTCCAGAGACAAGGCACGAGGTTGAACAAGATCATTTTGCTGAGGGAATAACAGGGGAGACAAGGAAAGGGAGACACGGGCAGACCAGGATGGAACAGGACTGAAATCATGAGGATTTTGAGCACCCCATTGAGCTAGCAGCTCATTTCACACCCTCAATGATGTTGCACAATCAAAACTGAGGGTGTGTAGTAGCTGGACGCTTGGGCGGGCGCAAGCAAGTGCGCATGTGCGTGTGGGTGCGTGTGCTGCTTTGTGCCGGGTTGTGCAGTGACCTTGTTGAAAACCACGGCTTTCTTGGCTTCCTTCTCTCGCTTGTCCTGCAAAGGGACCAGCAATGATCAGCAGAGTTTCACCTATGGGGCACTGGTAGAAGCTCTGTCTGGACGAGCTAAGGACGGCACTGCTTCTTGAGCAGCTTCCTTGTTGGATGCCTGGTCCATGTGCTATCTGTGGCTATGCTATCGCATATTACGTGACCAATAAGGAAATCATACGAAATCACATCCTGAAAAACGACATTTGCCAATCTGATCCTGTCTGTACCATCGCCAAGAAGGTCCAACATGAAACCGAAGCCAAAGAAGCGGCCTCTGCAATTTCGTTGTTGCGTACGATCGTCAGCATGTCACGGATCAGGTTTCGAGCCTGGGTATCTTTCCGGATTTGTTTGGCTCATTCGGAACCAACAAGCCCTAAAACCCGGGCAAGCCCTGGGAGAGGGAGCCTCCGTCATCTTCTTCTCTGATGACTCGATCCACTTGCCCTGGCACATACAAAACCAGTGAGACCAACATCAACGCCCTAAAAATTGCCCGAAAATTAAATTCAGGTGTCTTTGGGATTCCGACATGATGACAAGACAAAGCAGAAAGCTGGGATATGTATGGCTGAAGGAGAAGCAAGAATCTATCATAATTATGATAGTTTCTTGTTTCAATCATTCAAAATCAGTCTCTCTCCTTTGCAGCTGGTGCCCACCAGGGGGACCTGGTTGGCCGGCGGCGACACCGGTTCGATCGCATCCTTCTGAGTTTCTTCCTTGGATTCTCCTTCTTTTTTCACCTCTTTTGCTCCGTCTTTCTTTGTTTCCTTCGCCTACCAGGAAACGATTAAAAGCTTCCAATTGCGAGTGCTGTGCACCTCAGATATTGCAGATGAATGGACACGGACAGGCTGAAACAGGCAACATAGTACACCAAGGTGTGTGTATACCGCATACGGCACAAGCATCCATAAGTCTCGCAAGCCTCGCCCGGCATGTTGATCGCCGCTCTCTGGAGGCACCGGGGACTTTTTAGGCCACACGGCGGCGGTGTTTAGGACAAGGAGTGACAAGGAGTCACAACGAGTGACAATGAGACGGGTCGATGAATCATAGGATTCGAAATGGAGATCGGACGTCATAGCATACAGCCAAGTTGAGGATAGGATACAACATCTCTGGTCACTTTGACGTCATTGACTTTGACACATCCACAAAGACTTCATCATTCTACACAGGTGGGCAATGAAGTTTAGGGCTATGTCAAGCCTGTAATGTAGGGTGCATGGGCCACGGTCCTGCAGCTACAAGACAAACGCCCGAAACGCTCTAACAAAGTTGTTGACCACAACTGTGATGCTACTAAATCGTGAAAACTGCCATTGGTTGATCCAACAAATGCTTCAGACAAACGGAATTGTTATTCTGTCGCAATCCCCAATCTGGCGGATGCCAGTGAGATTTTTGCTTTCGAGGTTCCAATTTTAAGCACCAGTCAGACAGAGACTGAATTTGAACGCCTAGGGTCAGTGAAGAATTTGAGTTGGGAAATAATTGACCATGAACGATCATGCTTCTAATGAATCCCGTGATGCGGAAGCCTCTCCGATCAACAGATAATGACTATGATCGTGCCTATCAGGGCCTCTCAACCCTTTCACAGCTGACCGTGGCTCTGCATATCACTGTTGAAACTAGGCCCCCGCGTCACAACCTCGTTTTACAGCATCGAGATGCATCGAGTGTATGTTTCAATCATCTTCAGCCAACATTGCACATGCGTGGCCCGGTATTGTACATAGCTGACATAGCTCAAGTAAAAACACTGAAACAAGAAGCGAAGGGCAACAAGTTCCCAGCTCCAAGAAAAGAAGCACAAGGTGAACACTAGCTGAAACACCTTGCTACCCACGCATTACAAAGTGAAGCATCTTTAGAATGTGCAGGTTGGGAGGATGTAAAATAGTAAGTCAGAACCTGAAGATACTGGGAAAAGGAAAAGGTAGCAAATCAATTAAGTAAATACAGTAATTACTGTAATGTAAATAGATTGCCTCATGAAGCCCCAGACAGAGTGCCCAAATAATTTGCAAATACCGCCCCGAAACATGATTTGACCTGACAATGTATACATTGTATGTTCGATCTATTCACATTCCAATTTATACTAAGACTATAACATGTTACAACATATTACAAAATAGAACCTTGTCGGGGACAATTTGTTGAGAAAATCAGCATTCCAAGGACAATATGATGAAAGGCGAAAGGTAGCAGAGTCCCCGGACAAGAATGGCAAAAGGATGCAAAAGGACTGGAAAAGAATGCGATTGTGTTTCATCTCACAGCAGAAATTTTGGCGCAGCAGTGTTGGAAGAAAATGTCAGCAACATGGATCAAAATGACCCAAGGTGAAAACAAAGAATGGCAACCACAGTTGGCTGGCAACCCAGAATAATTACTATGACATACTATGACCAACGCAAACCAGTCGAAAATGATAAGAATTCACGACCACACGCAAGGTGACTTAATTTTGCTTGGAGGAAGGATGTGCTGACAGCTGCTATGTCTTGCGACGTAGGGTGACGTAGGGTGACGTCGGGTGAGGAGTGGACTGATGGACTGAGTTCTGACGGGCGCTGCTAGCTGCCTGGTGAAGTGGCTCGGCCGGGACCTCTGGGGCGGATCGCCGTGTCGACGGCCTCCAGGAGGCTCCCAAAGCTCGGTGAGCGCAACGGGGACAGGGCGAGTGCACGCTTCAAGGAAGTCCGCCGGTTGTGACTGGATTCACTTTATTTTTCTTTACTTCACTACTTCATTGGATTCTTTGGAGTGGTTTGGAAGCCAAAGATCTGCCGCAGCTGCACTTGCAGCCGGTCTTTTGAACACGACTGGTCTCTTCTTTGGTTCTTTGGGGGCGCACATCGTAGACTATCAACGTCCACATCATCATCATCATCATCATCATCATCATCATCATCATCATTCAAGGCATGATCCGAAGCATCATCAATATCATGCGAAACCTCAGCAAGACGGACAAACTCCTTTCCGCGTGCCAACCGCCCCGACATTCCTTTTGGAGGACTGTCTGGACCTCCATTCTGACATCTATTCTGTCCCATACGAAATATGCTGACGCATATTGACACGTACATTGTACAATTGTGAATAAATTGTGAACATTCATTCTATTTTCATTCAATTGTGATTTTTTTCATTGTATTTTCATTGCATTTCATTGTTGGCATTTTCGAACGGACACAGGACCTGGGGAGGTGGGAGAAGAATGGAGGACAAAGAACAGGAGCGGAGCACCCGGAGGTGACAAAGGAAATCCCAAGACCCAAGGCCCATCTAAGGCATTTCAAAGGCCTATCTAGACCCTCACTTTGCAGGGGGAGATTCCAAACTGGGAAAGACCTCGACAAATTTTGTCAGAAAGAAAGCATGGCTGCGTCAATTCTGGATAGTCTTTTCTCTAGTTTGTCCGCGACGCGAGCTACAACAAAACAAGCGATCTGCAATCCTGCTATGCAAGCACAATGCATCTTTATTTACCAAATCCTGCTTCGATTCAAAGGCCAACACTGCTGAATGGTCAGTGGCAGGGAGAGGAAGCCCATCCACTGTGCCTAGCCCCCACCTGTTCTAAATGGAACACTTCCGCGAGATACTGAGATACATGTGTAGCTCGCAATATCCGGCTTCTACAAGAGCGGAGTGTTTTCTCCATTCATTTTCTTGCTCGCATTCCGCGATGCATTACCAACTCTTTGGTTAGGGGAAAGGGGCTTCCTTGTGGCAAAACTCTCTTTTTTCCTCTCTGCACTCATTGCCGCGCGCTTCAAATCGCTTCAAGCTACCTATTTGGCAACCTTTCGCTTTCTGAAGGACTGCTTGATCTTTTGGTACCTCAGCGGGGTAATGGATGCATGGCACAAGGCTTGATGTTTCAGCTGGGATTTTCATGAGCCTGATCTCAACCTCAATCAGACTTGAATTCTCAAGGGAAAATGCCAGAGGTACTTCTTCAGGGCCATCTGGAGCAGTTCGGGACGATTCCAAGTGGATCCGATGATCTGGCCGGTGCAATGAATTGCCGAAAGAAAGGCAAGGACTGGAAATCTTTCGATTGTGGGGAGGTTTCAGTGACATGTCTTGCCTTCTTGAGCTGTTCAGGACCCTTCTTCTTTCCTCAGGGTCATGCTTCACATCCATTCATCAGCAACTCAGCTGGACTTTGCTCTGGAAGCAGTCACCTTGCGATACTATCAGTTTTCAAACGTGGAAGATGGAAAATCATGCTCAGGTCGAATTAAGCAACTGAAAACCTCATTTCTGAACCGATAAAATGTGATGCCACAAAGTGGTACACAGTCAGCACCCCTACGCTGCATCGTAGAACACCATCAAGGCGCCTTTCTTGATGCCGGTGGTCACCAAAACCGCTCCAGGACGATACATCCTTCAGCCAAATATCAAACGCACTCAGAGGAAGAACATGTTCAACATTGTCCATTCCAACAACCTGACCTGGATGTTCTCTTGCTGCGGGTGGTCAAAACGATAGACTCCTGAAGCTGGCAAAAAATTAGAGATGCAGACGAACTTGTTGGCTTCAATCCACCGCACAAACGATTGACATCGATAAACATTAGGGTTGTTGCTCCTTCTTGCCCACTTTCTTCGCACTCAGTCCAAGCACCTTCTTTGATGCGAGGCCACTGTACCTCAGTCGGCTTGGGTGCAATTTTGGTGATAGAAAACATCACCAAAATCTACAGTCGCAGGGTCAACGCCAGCATGTTGACAAGTTGCTGGAACTTGTTGAGTCCGCAAAGATTGCCTGGGTGTGAGGAATGCATATTGTATAAGGCCTGTTCAAGTGCAACATGCACCCATGCAAGCTTTGAACTCACAGGCGCCTGGTTCAGATGTCATAACTGGAAAGTTCTTGCGCTTTTGGATGAAGCATGACTGGTTCCTTAATTCCAGGAACTGAGGAACTAAACACTTTTTTTGCATCCAACTGCGAGCTGTTCCTTTATCCACTGGGCTCATGGCTTCACACACTGCCAAAGGAGGTCTGGAGCGGCCATTGTTTCAGCGGCACACAGCTTGAGGCAATGATCCCTGTAGCAAAATGGCTGCAAAATCAAACATCGACATGAGACATATTTTTTTGTCACAACCATCCCCAGCTTAATTCCCACCATCCATACCACCACAGCCACCATAGCCCACATAGCAACACTTCCAGCTACCCAAGTTTTTTCTAAGAACCTAAACTCAGCCCTGCGCGACCTTTATAAAGGTGACGCTTCTGTAGAAGAAAGAGAGAGAGAGAGAGAGAGATGCAGATACAAGATCTGCCGATGTTAGATGCGAAGATGCAAAATGGAAGGATGTGGAGATATGAATGGTAAGTTGTTATCATGCAAGATGCCATCTAAAGATTTACAACCTGAACACGCAAGATGTGAGAATGTAAGATGTGCACATCAAATGGCTGAAACGCTATCCACTCGGGAGACAGAGACAGTAGCATGCAAGGCATGGCAAAGCAGAGAAAAGGAAGTCTCTTCGCCCAACGCAAAGCGAGACAAGCAGCATCAAGCAGCCAAGAACTGGGACATTCCATGACATGCCCAGAAGGCCGACACAGAATCCAACAAGGGAAAGAATAAAGCGTGCCATGGTGTACCATTCCCGGAGACAAGGCAAAGGCGCAAGAGTGAAGAGGAGGAATGCATTTGAATGCCTTCCTGCAGGGCTTCGTGGGCTTCGTAGGCTTCGTTTCTTGTTGCTCTTCGACTCTTCTTCGACTCTTCGACATTTCTTTGGTTTCGGCTGTCCACCTTGCAGCTGGTGGCTGTCTCCAGTCGAAGAGACACCTAAGCAGCCCCAGATGGAGCCACCACACTGTGGCGACCCAAACACCAAGCCATTGCAGTAGACCACATTAGACCGATAGAATCCTGTAGACCAAGACAGGAGATCCAAACGGACCGGCAGGTCAGGGCAACAGAGACAGCAAACTGAAACACAACGCCGAAATGCCAGAAATGCCAGATGGACCACAACTCGGCACCACCACAAGAAACCACACCAAGACAAGAAGGATACAAGAACGAGACAAGAGATGCAAACGCTGCGCCTGCAAACACGGATGTCACCGCAAATTGAAGAAATGCAGTATGCCTGTGCCAACCTGTTCTGACACCATGTTCATGCCTTTCACATCCTGTGATGATATCTTAATGATGATCCAATGATTCATCACGACTGGCCAAATCTCACGCTTTCACTTCCTCCCTGAAGCACACGACAGGGTCTGCCTATAGCTATGAGTTCACCAAAGCGGCAGATTTGATATGGCCAACTTCTGCCTCAGGCAGACTACAATTCTGAACACATTGTATAATGTAGAGGATGGCAGATTTGATCCAATGGTCTCACATGCCTGACTAGCCCAGAGTGGCATATTTGCTGTCCACAGGGGGTGCTTGTTGGTCTTATTCAAGAGTGATTTCTGTCATTCGTCCTAGGGTGGCCTGACAGTCTGTGTCTGGGTTCGGTGTGTCAATGTGTTGGCAAACTGTGGGTCCTTGAGGTCGTATGTGGATGCGTCTGCCTCTTTTCCAACAATGCTTACTTTGTTGCACAAGTCCCCAGGAAAATCCTCATTTTTTGTAATGTCAAGCAGAAGGAGAAATTTGAATCAAAGCCTTTGGTTACAAATCTTTTCTTGATCAAACGTCGGCTGGTGCGGCAAAAGGATTGCAGTCCATTGCAGTCCAACGTTCCTTTTTCATCGCCAGGGCTGCGCTTCGCGTTCATCTCCTAAGTCAAACTGAAAGAAGGGCACATCGGGGTTTTCCCATTCGTAAGCCTATGAAAAACTTTTGACATATCACTGGTAAAGGGTTTCAGATCTGCGTCCAAAAGGCATCTGTCAGCCATAGGTGGCCTCCACGAGCTTGGGTGCCTTCTTTGCAGTTTCTTGAGCTGCTTCCTTCCATTGGTTTTACTCCTGCAAGGCACTCCCAAGAGCGGAGTTAAAAAACTGAAAGCTGGAATTGTGTCGCTTCAAGACTTCAAGGCATGATAAAGCATGTCTTTTGGCAAAGCTTCAACTCTTTTTCTCTTCGCTTCAAAGTAGTGAAAAGCATGCGGCAAATTGAGTCACTTGCATTGCATTAGGGGCGTGATGCCAGCTTCCAAACAACTACAGGTCCTGATGCATGAGATACGTCTCCCTCTAATGGCCAACCACCTTCCTAGTTGGAAATTTTCAGCCCAAATCCCATGCACAGCTCATCTTCTTTGGGCCATTCATCTCATGTAGTGGCCCTGATAGGTTTTGCATCACCTGGGAAGAAGTTCGGACGACTTCCTCGCCTGATTGGGGACAAGCCGAAGTCCACATCACCGTCGACAGCAACAAAACGGCCTGGCAAAGGCGCATCACGGCCGGCTCCAAGGCTGCCAGATCGTTGTTCTCGTTGTTCTCGTTCCCTCTCTGGTCGCTCCCTTGGACGCTGTGGGGTGCTTCGACGCTCAAAGGCATCGCGGATCTGTTTGACAGTCCCAACAGGTGGAGCTTCACCTTCCTCAGCGCTTGCACTCGGAGTGGCAGTCCTCACCCAGTTGGGTGGTTTTGCTTCTCCCCTTTCGCTCCTTTCTCCCCTCCTGTCCGGCGTCTCCATCTTCGGCCTCTGATCTGATTGAGATTCAAGAGATCCAAGGGCAGCTGAAGTAGCCTGCAGGTGCCTCATCTCTTCTTTGAGGCGAGCATTCTCTTCTTGTAGGACCGTTTTCATTTTCATTTCTGCCTGAAGCTTTGCAGCTGTATCATGGAGCTGTTTCTCCAATTCCTTCATTTGTACAGTGGTCTTCTGCAACAGCTTCTGGTCATCATCACTTTTCCTCTGCACTTTCTGAAACTTGTCTTCCAGAACTGCCTTGTCTCGTTTCAGATGCTCATACTCAGACAACAACGCCTGATAGTTTTGGGAGTGTGAACGGCCATCACCGGCTCGTTCTGGGGAGATTGCCTTGTAGCTTTGTCTGGCTGGACTGGGCACTGTCTCCAGGGCTGAATTTGCCACTTTGCCGTCTGGCAAAGCCTGGCCAGATGGAGTGGGTGATAAGGTACGGACACTACTGCCAGGAAACCAGCCCGTCTTTTCTTCTTGGCCTTCCTTGTGTCCACCCCACCATCCCGTCTCATCCTGCTCCAAGATGATGATGATCTCGTTTTTGCTCAAATTCAACTGGGAGTCATCGCTGGCTTTGTGCGGCTTCACCACAACTGCACGGAGATAAGGGCACTCTGCATCTCCCCAGTAGGATTCCGTTGAAGTCTCCATCTCTAGAGCACCGTCCCAGGGAAGAATGTCTGGCTAGAGCCTAGAGCAAAGCCCCAAATCTCTGACCATGTGTCGCTTTATGTATGTTGTTTGATCTTCTGTCTGTGTTTCTGCATTTCTTGCGCCGGTCCAACTCTCGTTAAGAATAACGATGTTGTGATTTCATTGTCGCAAAGTCTGCTTACACTTTGAGCCAGCGCTGTTGCACAAGACATGGACAGAGTGTGGTAATTAACCGCCATGCCTGAAGCTACACCAGCTATGCCAGCTACGCTAGGCCCTGAAAAGCATTAGAAACAGTGGAAAACAGCAGAAACACAGCCCTCAAACAGCCCTCAAACAGCCCTCAACAAAGGGACTCAAAAGGACACAGCTCTCAGATCTCCTCCAGCACTGGCTTCGTTCGCCTTGGCGGTGGCTCCATCTGTGGGTCGAAAGCGAAGGGCACAAGAAAACAGTCATGTAGAAGAAAAATGAATAAATAGATAGATAGATAGATAGATAGATAGATAGGTAGGTAGGTAGATAGACAGATAGGACTTAATAGAGGTCTTTCATCGATGAATACTGTAAATAGCAAAAAAATATGCGCACATGCATAGATATATATATATATATGTACATTGATATTTATATATATATATATATACATATGTATATACCAATATATATATATATGTGTGTGTGTGTGTTTGTGTGTGAACAGGAATGGCAACAGTAGCAAGACAATCGTGAATAAAAATACTGCCAAATATCGATACATACCTCTACATGCACATGAAACATGCAAGCCTTTTCCTTCGAGTCACCCCCGTGAACCAGGGATCTGACATAGATTCTGACACTTCACTTCATAGTATGATCTCACGGCATCCCTTGTGACATGAGTCCTAGCATGGAATTATAAAATGCAAATGGGCATCTGACATTTCTGATTCATGATATGTTGTGTGGCATCTATTTGGGTATTTCTTATGGCTGTGGCATGTGTGGGTGCGTTGGGCATACTCATGCTCACACATATTTTGAAATTTCTCTGAAGTCTTTCTGACATGTGCTTTGGAAATTGCTTTGCCATACATTCAAAAACCATTTCTCTAGAATATTGTGGTACATCATCTGGCTACATGCTGACATTTCTAGTTCAGGACATTTGTGAGGCAGGAAAACTGGATGAGACAGCTCAGAAAGAGGAAGAGGAAACAAAGAATTACAAAAGGAAAGGCTACAGCGCTTGTAGACCCTCCCCAGGTGGGGAAATAGAAACGCAAATTCTGGCGAACTCAGACCCCAACACAGGCTGGCCCATCTTTCCACAGTTCACCTTCAAAATATCTTCAACCCAAAATTATTGCATCAAAAGAGACAGAAATCCAAAATGTGAACTAGCGTGTAAGCATCGAGGCACCTGCCGTTCTAACCTCAAAACCATCACAACCGACACCGTGCCTGTGCTTCATTGTCCTCTGCCGGCTCTCTGTACGCAAAGTTTGGGGGAAACTTCTAGAGCGGGCCTGCCAAGTATCTGAGCATCTGAGCTTCCGCATTTCTGACTTCTACTTTGCGCTTTTTTTATGTCACGGATCATCCACGTTTCTTCTGTGCTGATTCAATACAAAGAACAAAGGCCGCTCTCATGGTGCATCCAAAATTGCTCATCCAAAATTGCTCGAAAACAGCGCAATCGCAAGGAGACTGCAAGGTACAATTTGACCTCGACGGGTGCCGAAAGCCTCGTCATGATTCTGGGGCAGGATGGAGCAACCACAATTTGAAGGCCTTGATGCACTCCCAGACACTGCGCATGTTCTTCCCCCTTCAACCCCCTCATCTTCAATTGAAGGGCGGGATTAAAAGTACCTTTTAGAAAACGATAAGAATGTCTATAGGCAATTGTATGCAATTGTGACATCTGCAAGTTGAGCAGAATTTGACTCTGCAAAGAACGTTCACAGCAGGTAGGTCCAAGTGAGTCTCAGGGTTTTATAATGTTGGGAATCTCTGCATGTCTCTGCCTTGTACAAAGGCTTACGAAGGCATTCAAGAGGCGCTCCTGTTGTTCAATGCTCCAGGCATAAGCTGCTCAAACCTGCGATCTCGCATGGTGTGACATCGCTGCTTCGGATTTGGTTCTGCAAACGACCTACATGCACCTTGCAGTGCACCTTGCATGTCAATGATGACACTTCCCTGAGTCAAAACATCATGGTCTGACGAAGTGAAAGGGAAGTTGGCTACCTTCCATTATGGTCCATCTAGACAGAGATGCATATAGCCGCTCAAAATTGGGCAGTTTTTTCGAGTTGCTTGGTTGGAACACCCCTTCACAGCTCAGTGTGATTTTGATCGAAGGAACTTTGGAAGTCAAAAGTCCAACTTATCAAAAATTGAAGCAGGCTGTCAGATCAGGGAGAAGATCATGTTTTTTTGAATGTTTTCTGCTCCAGGATGCTCGAAAAGGTGGGCATGTCAAGCGGGCAGGCGCGGAGGTCAGTTGGGCTGTGGCGAAACGCGCGTTTGCAAGTCAAAATTGCATATTTATGTAGGGATCGCGACGTTTTTGGAACATGAGATGTGAAAGAGTGCACGGTGCTGTGGCTAGTGCGTATTTGCATGTCAACATCACTCAAAAAGAACTGCGGGTTTTGCAGGGTTATCACCGTCATCACTGTCATCACCGTCATCACCGTCATCACCGTCATCACCGTCATCACCGTCATCACCGTCATCACAGTCATCACCGTCATCACCGTCATCCCCGTCATCACCGTCATAACCATCACCATCATCGCCATCATCACCATCATCGCCATCATCATCACCATCATCATCATCATCACCAACATCATAGCCATCACCATCGCCATCATCATAGCCATCATGACAGTCATCATCATCATCATCATCATCATCATCATCATCATCATCATCATCATCATCATCATCATCATCATCACCAACATCATAGCCATCACCATCGCCATCATCATAGCCATCATGACAGTCATCATCATAGCCACCATCATCATCAACATCATCACCATCATCATCATCATCATCATCATCATCATCATCATCATGTGACAGCCAAGTAAGTATCACAAGCAAGAAGTGTAGCAGCCAAGAAAGCGTAACAGCCAAATAGGTGCAACCGCCAAGTAAGTGTCACGGTCAAGTAAGTGTCACGGCCAAGCAAGCGGAACAACCAAGCGAGTGTCACAGGCAAGTAAGTGTAAGGACCAAGTAAGTGTCACAAACAAATAAGCGTAACGACCAAATAGGTGTCACAGGCAAGAAAATGTCACAGCCAAGCAATTGTCACTGCCACAGAAGTGCCACAGCCAAGCAAGTGCCAAAGCCAAGTAAGTGTAACAGCCAAGTTTCAAGTAAGTAAGGCAGCTCAGTAAGAAAACAACGGCAGGGAGACGCACACCAGAGAGAAACAGCAGCAATGGAAAAACAACAGCAGAGAAAAAATACCGGCAAAGAAAAAGCGCCGTCAAAGGAAAAACGACAGCCAAAAAAGCAAGACCAAAGGAAAAACTCCATCAAAGCAACCACAGAGAAAAACACCAGCAAAGAAAAAGTATCAAAGCAAAACACCAGCAAAGAAAAAACACCAGAGCGGAAACACCAGAGAAAAGACACCCAAGAAGGAACCCTAGAAAGAAAAAACACCAGAAGAGAAAAACACCGGCAGAGAAAAAACACCATCATCATGACCTTCAACCATCATCCACACCATCACTTCATCTCAAACAATTCTCTCTTCCTATAGGCTAATCATTTGGGAAACTTCTGCCACCGCCTTGTGCGGTCAACATGTTAGTTTACTGTTTAGATAGGTTGACTTGGGTCATCGGTCACGATATGTCACGATCACGAGTTTGGCCAATATCAAGTACAAACATGATGAAACCAAATGATGCGCCACGATGTGCACTCTGCTTTGTGAATTGTATTCAAGGTATATATGCGAATTGTGAGCGCCAAAACAGGTCGACACGTTGTGCTTGAGAATGCTCGCTGTACGGCCTTGAGAATCATTCAGGCCCCACATCCCGCTTTCTTCATACCAAATGAACGTAGGCCTGTGCCACACAGCAGTGGCTCAAGTAGTGTACAAACATATCAAAACACGAGCAGATTGCAGTAGCAAGTCTGTGACTGTCAGGACTCTCCGCTTGCACTGAAAAGGGCACTCAACAAAAGTCCTGCAAAGGGAAAGGGACGAGGCAACCAATTCTGTCAGCAAGACCTGTGGATGACAGGAAAACATCCTCGCATTTTGCCACGACGCAGCTACCAGCGCTTCGGTTTGAGGTATTGGTTGCAGCTAGCGCCAACACATTTGCTAACCGGCCATGCACAAAGATCAATGACCAAAGCCATGATTCCGTAGATATTCCATAGTGCTTACAGCTGCTTACCTCTGCCTCCAGCTGAACCAAAGCGAGTGAAACAAATCAAAGGTCAACCTTTCTGGTTTCATTCGAAACCTTGCGGGACAGCCGGCCAAGCCCGGCATTGTCCCTCCTGAATTTGAAGTAAAAAGAATGTCAAAGGAAGGGCCTGGAGGGCCTGCAAGGGCAAGATTTTTGCCCAGTGAAGTCTAGACCTTTGAGGGTCTGTAGCTGTGGAAAATCTCGGGCATGGCAATCCTTTCTCCCTACAAATGCCAGCCGGAACGAAGGCATTTGGCACTGCGATCAGTTGAGGTCATAAGTTTGGTTGGCATATGTTGGCATGCTGTAGCAATGATGTAGCAATTGAGGGAAAAAAAGGTCTGGATATGTCTGGATCATTGTGCCCATTTGCAGGCCAAATGCCTTCTGCGGGCGGCCTTTGGCCAACAGCCAACGGCCTTGGCCAGCACATGTTCGATGCAAGCTGCCGCGCACGGCGTCCCACGAGTCCTGCGCTGGGAGGTGTGGCACTGTTTCAGTCTCCGAAGTTACTCGCCAACTTTGCAAGCCACACCCAGGTTAGCCCACCAAAAGTGCAGGGTGTGACTTGGGGATATTGACGACAATCTGCGGTACCTGGTACAGCTTTAGCGGCCCATGGGAAAAAGCTTTGTTTCCATGCGATCCTTTGTTTCCGTTTTTTCTGAAAGCATCTATAAGGGACCTTTTGGAAAAATGGCCCCAATATGGGCCCAACATACCTCCTGACAATGGTGCCAACATGGTGCCAACTGGTGGCTTTCTAGTGTTGCTTTGGTGGCGTTTTGTTGTCAGTGTGATGGTAGTCTTGTTGCTGGTGTTCTAGTGGCGTTCCAATGTTGTTCTGGTAGAATTTTAGTGGCGTTCTTGTCAGGAGTGTCTCTAGGGATCTCTATTGGCACGCGTCCGAAGTTCCAACTAGTGTCACGAAATCCCTGGTCCCCGGCCCCTTCTGGCACCACTCCCAATCCCGCACGTGCAAATCAGAACCACTTCGCACAAAAAAAGCACAGCCAGCCGTCGGAATGTTCCACCATCGCGCAGCCCCCCCTACAACTCGATTCATTTTGCAAGATTGTTTGGAGCGAAAAACAAATCCTAGAGCTTGACAGAACTTACTTGGAACTCCTTTATCACCTCTTCCTTTCATGTCTGTGCTCAAAAATATCGGCCCTGCTGTCGACTTTACACACCTTCGCGTTCGGCCTCCTTGGACTATGATGTCTTGCCCTGGCACTGCACACATCTGCACTGCATGCATACATTGAGATCTTCTCCTTTTAGATCCTTTGAGCGCGCGATTTTATACAAGGGATGCGCACCACCAAACATGCGTAGGGCCGTGCGATCTGGTACGCATCCAATTGCGCTCATCATGGCATTTGTGGCGCTTCCAACTGGATTTGGCTCGTGTTTTTCGCACGACACTCAATATGGTTTACGAGGTGAGTCTTATGAAACTGGTTCCTTCACAGGTATGACTCGGTACTCCTCACCTAAAACCAATTTTCAGGTTGGCGAGATCCAAACTGCTTCAACATGGGCACACGATTAGGGTCCAAATCAGCCGGGGGTGTCCTGTGTATATATGGGTCGAAACTAGTCAGAGTACAAATCGAACCTCAGCCCGTTTCGGACTTTGCAAATGCCATTACCAACAAGTCCTCAATCCGTCACCTTGTCAAAATTTGGCGGGGACGGACTGATGCAGAATAGAACCGTCACATGCACAGTCCATCACAGTTATGCCATAGTCCTATCTGATTGGAAAATCCGACCCTGGAGCAGCACTTACTCAGTACTTATAATAGCAAGGATTGAAAATACTGCGGTCCTCGGTGCAGTTGACTTCTTGGTTCGTCGTCTCAACCCGCTGAAATGGAGGAAACGGTCGCTGCTGCAGAAGCCGTCGTGTTCTGAGCGGAGACATGGCGTCTTCTCAAAGCGCAGTTGGCTATGTACCCAATTCACAAACTGCCTCTCTGAAACAAGATGGAGCTCTTTTCATTTTTTCCCTCGATATTAGATACAAAAAACCCGCACATGAATTTGTTTAATGTGGGTCTACCTTGGCAAATTGCAAACTGAGAAGAAACTGATTGCATTCTTTGCATTCTTTGCATTCTTTCCCGCCCTGGGTCTCTTGTCCTTCTCGAGCTCCTGAAATCTCCCTGTGCAACCAAGAAGCGATGTGATGGTTTTGCAGGACCTTTTGCGCCATTGGTGGGTTCCTCTTCCGCGAATGGCACTTCCATACCTTCATGAGAGACAAGACTAGACAAGAGATGACAAGTTGCCATGGGAAGGCCATGGAAAGGCAATGGAAAGGCAAGGCAATGGAAAAGCTTGCAAATGTTTTGCCGACGCAATTCCCTCACTCAAGGAACCAACGTCAAAAAGAACGAACACGACATACGCGCTTCCGCATATCTTTGCCTCCTCCTCCTTGGTTGCAACCTCTATGAACTTGTCCTTCCAGCGGCAAGACATCAATGCTTGACATGTCCAAAGAATTTTTCCTCCAAGTTTCAACAAATGACGGTAGGTCTAGAGTCCACAGCGTCTTGGACCGGTGTTCAGGCCCACCCCGGACTGTCCCTGCTGATTTTGAGCATCTCGCACGCAGTGTAGGCGGTCACTGTGAACGGTGACCTGGACATGGTGACATCTCAAGGCATTGCCAATACTCAGCCACCGCGGTACCCGCTCGGTACACACCCTACGAATTGTCATCAGCAACTCGTCGCAACCAAGCAGCTCTGCGGGCTCGTCTGTCCACAGGCAATCCTCATCGACCACATCGAAGGATTCATCACCGAGAATCATGACCTTGGCGAGGCATTGAGAGAAGCATTGCAGCATTGTGTTCTTACAGGTGTTTACATAATGCTTACATATCTTACCTTGTTTGCTTTGAATGAATCTTCACCGGTCGTCAGTTGTCATGGCATCCCTGAAAATGCCTAATGGATCTGAATGGGTCCTCAATTGAATAATGTTGCTCATTCTCATTCAGCATCCTTTGCTTCATTTGCGTCACTTTTTTCAACGTCGGCAGAATGTGTCCTTTGTTTTTCGCTTCGCTTTCATTAGCTCATTCGCACAACCTCAATTGCAAGGCAAGGTGACCTCACTGCTCCCAAGGGGCTTCACCATAGGCGTCCAACGCTTGAAGTCGTCCAGCGCACAAAATCCAAGCACATCTGGCTTCCTCTCCCATCGTGCAAGCCTCAATCCCGGCTTGCCATGAGGACACAAAATTTGCGGGGGTGACCTACACCCTGGAACTGTTTCTCAAGGCAAACCTGAACACGTCAAAATGTTCACTTACATTCACTTGGTGCAAAATGGTGCGAATACCGTGCCTGCAACTAGGTGCAAGCAAGCTGCCACGTCTCCCGGACACATGACATAGAAGTCCACGCAACCATATTTTTTGTCACAGATCCGCTGCATTTGGGCCTTGCTCAGCTCTGACACACCTGGCAACCTGCCAGGCAAGTTTACATCCGCAAAGCACAATGCATCTTCGAATGCATTTCAAACGGAGAGACATTGCGATACATTCACCCTAGTTGGGGAAAGTGTCATAGCATTCCTGGTGACAAGCGTTGCACAACCTATGTTCAATGTGCATACAATGGGACCTAAGAGCTGCAAATGCGCATTGTGTGCAAAATGTGTGTGACTTCTCACTTTTTAGGGATAGGATGGGAATGGATGGGACAGGTTCTCATCTACTCAAGGCTCTGGCCAGCTCCCAGAACGCACCTGAACAAATACTGCTCCATCTTGGCTCGATCCACCTGCGTCCAGAAACTTTTCAAGTGTAGAGATTGTTTTCAGCACATTTCAATCACCAAAACCAAAACATACGGTTCAACAGCCGCACTTTTGATCACCTAACCTGATGAATCTACACAGTTGAGGCTCACTAGTGCTGAAAGGCCGCATGAATATGGCAAACGGGAAACATATATACTACATGGATGCACATGGATGCACATGGACGCACATGGATATCCCCTGCAACTGGACATGTCACACCTCTTCCCGAAGCTCGTCTGGCAGCCTTGGGGTGAGAGCCAATGCGATTGCCTTTCCAAGATGTTCTGTCACACACACACACACACGCACACATGGTAGTTCCCCATAGTTCATGTTCTTTTGCTGTAACTCATTTCATTTCATTTCAATCACTTTTCATCTTTTTAAACACTAAGATTTGTCTGGTAAGGTTTCAGCTATCAAGGCTGTGACGGTTCATTCCGTCCAGTCTACGCTTGACCTTAGCGAGTGGTATAACTCGGCCATTCGCGGGCGTTGCTGTGCCTTCAGCGCCTTCGTGAGAGTTGCGCTCCTGGACTTCGAGGACTACACGTTCTTGCTGTCTGAGGGTGCGTTGAATGCTCTGGTGGTTGGTTTTGGCTCTTGCTGTGAGCTATCACCACATCATCGCAGAGGAGATCGGGGCGCCGCAAGCGAGCCAAGGCTCGTCGGCAGTGGTTCTTGCACCGGCAGGGTTTTGTGACCTTGTCGCCAGTGCAACTGCGCCACATCTACAGGGTGCTTGGAACCCATCACAGTCGCGACCCCGGATTTCAGCGCCTGATCCAAGTTGCTATGACGAAGTCAGGTGGATGGAGATGCGAAGCATGCTGGGTGCCCAATGGGAAAACAGCAGAGTACTGCCAATCATGTGGCCAGAACTGGCGAGCTGTAGCAGTACAGAACCCTCCCCAACAACCTTGGAATCAATATGGTACACCGAGGAAAGGGAAAGGGAAGGGCAAGAATCAAGGTCAGGGAAAAGGGAATCAGGGCCAACAAGGCCAAGAAGCTGCGCGTGCGAGAAGCGTAAGCGAAAAACGGAAAGCCGCCAAGGAAAAGAAGAAAGCAGCAAAAGCAGCTGCAAAGGCCAAAGCCGCTGCATCCAACGCAAGCGGCGCTCCTGGTGGCAACACTCCCTTCGGATCTTCCAATGTTCCGTCATTCCCTGTTTGGCCGACTATGCAGGCAGAGGGAACTTCACCCTTCCAATCTGCTGCACAAGCTCAGGCCCTCGCTACAAGCAATGCCACCAACCAGGAATTGCTAGCAGCCCTGAAAAGTGCATACTCCGGAACCTCCTCCGAAGCTCCCCAACATATCAAAGAGTTGATCGAGAAGACGGAGCGCGATGGTGCACGCCAGATTACCAGAGATTTACATGCAGCTACGACGGCTTTGGGAAAAGCCCAGAAGAGCCTCAAAGAGGCCCAAACAGCCCGCAGATCCCACAGGCTCCAGTGGATTCAACATCTCCACGAGTCAGCTCGTATCTGGGAGTTACAATTGCAGGATTACCGTCGTCGTCAAGCCGAATTGCAGAGCGAAGCTGCTCGGGCCACCTCCGAGACTGTCTCTGCCCAGAAGCTCATCGCCAATCTCAACGGGAAAGTGGGCTCCTCCGACTTCGAGGAGACCGTGGTGGATTTGGAAGAGCAGACAGATATCAAATTAGAGCAGGAGGAAGTCAAGGCTCGCCAGAAACTCGAGAAGCTTCTTCGTGTGTGCGCTTCTTCGGTTGGTGTATCGCCAGAGGCTATTCCCATCAACAGCGATTCAGAGATGGATGGGGAAGAGAAACAGCCACGCAAGCGAGCTGCAATGGAGGCCAAGGAGGACGAGAAAGCTTCATGAGTCTAGGCCGTGTCGTTCCATGTCTTGCAAGGAAAGGTCGACGCCAAGGCCGCCTCCAATGTCTTCGATTCTCGGTTGAGGCCTATGGGAAAGAGGACTTTCACGAGACCTCCTACCATGCAGCAGGCCGAGATGACTATGCTTGCCATCGTCGTACTCTTGGTGATTGTTGGGACTTCATCGATGAGTTTGCGGCGGTTCGCAATGCCATGTATGCCAGATGGCAAGTTTTGAATGCTGATGCCATCACTGATGAGAGCACCTCCCTCCTGCAGACCACCTCCACGTACTTTGAGGATGGATTCTCAGTATTTGATGAAGTGAGCTTTATGCAACGTCTTCATGCTGAACAAGGAGAAAGTGAAGGTCTTTGTGAAGAGGACCCCCATGTGCCAGATCTTGATCTCCCTTTGAGACGTGCTGGCACTCCTGAATCGCCATCGTCACAAGATGGTCTTGCGAGAAGGCTACGCTCGCCTGTGTTGGTGCACAGACTTGAGCGACGCCCTGCTCGCCTTTTAGCAGGGATCAACAGCTATGAAGAGTTCTTCCAGAATGTCTTGGCGCTCCTCGACATTGATCCCAGACGCGGACTTGCACTACATCCTGTGCATGCTCTACTACAAGGTGATCCTCTTGATTCTCGCAGTTATATCCTGCAGTGCCGTGGTGATATCGCTCCAGGTAGCACTGCACAGCTGATCATTGCCGACCTCATTTTCCATGATTCTGTTGTTGAGCAGATCCCGCACTCAACGAGGTTCACAGCTGCAGTGAATCAATGGATGTCCAGAGCGCAGATCTTGGATGCTTTGGATGTTGGATCTTATTGCCGAGCACATCGTGACCGTTGTCTGGTTTTCTTCAACAACCAGCTATGGCATCGAGGTGATGGACAACTTCGGCAACTCACGCATGGGGACTATTTTCGATGTGAAATTCCTCCACCCCTGAAGCGCTACCAGGTTTACCCCGGGCAGAGCAGTTGCTCGATCATCCGAAATTCCTTTGTGGAGGATCCCGTGTTCGATTTCACTCCCGATGAACGCACTGGAAGTGATCGCAGTCTCGACGGTGACGACTCTACAGTCGCCCAACCTGATGTTGAGCCAGAAATTGAACAGGCAATGGAAGACGATGAGAATGGGCTGATCTCAGCAAGCCCACGACTTCTCGGTTTGACCCTTCATCGAATCGATGAACCTACAGTACGGCTAGATGAAGATGACGTCCTTGACTCTTGGGAGCCTCGCATCTTCAACCGCACTCAACCTCTTCCTCCGCATGTTCATGACCGTCCAGTGCTGATCGACCTGACGGAGGTACCATTTGAGGACGATGCTGCTCTTCAAGCAGACCATGTTCATGAGGAAGACCCGGAGAATGACCTACCCTTTGCGACATGGTTCCTCCAGGACGGCATCTACAATCGATGTGATATCCCTCGGCACGTACGCCTACCTCGAGCCGTCGACGAATGGGATCAAGTCTTCCGCTCAGCATGGCATGATCGAGTTCGACAGGGCCAGGCAGTGGATTTCTATATGGTGCGACCTTGCCCCCCTGGTGCTCGTGATGAAGGAGTAGCGGGACATATTTTGCTTATCCAGGGCGATCGCTTCGCTGTGAAGGCGATCCTGGTCACTGTGGAACACTCTGATGATGTTCGAACTCAGTTTGCCATCTTTGCCCGCAACATTCAGACCAAGTATGACTTCATTGTGGACGCTGGGCTGGCGCATCAATGCATTCGCCGGCACCTCAATTTCCAATGTGAAATCACTCGTGGTGCTGATACCATTCATTGGGCAACCCACTATGCCGCACAGAATGGTGATGGTATTCTTCTTAGTGTTCGTACATTGCCAAATGGACTCGACCTGGATGGTCCCCTTGATTTGGGCCTTGGACCCACAGCTTTCTGGCCACAGACAGAGCCTGACCTTCAGAGCATCCGTGATGTTTTACAGGATCTCCAGGACCGGTTTGGTAGGTCCGGTTTCCCACTTTCCACTTGGTACCTCCATCATGGACGCATCTCTCGATGTGAAGTTCCACGTCTGGCCTTCCTGGACCCCACGCCCACCACTTGGCTGCAGGATCTGGCTATTGTGTGGTGGGATTTGATAGTGCCTGGCTTTCCATTGGAGGTGCATATGGTTCGGCCTTCCCCTGTGTATACAGGCCATGAACCACAAACCTTCCATGTGATCCTTTCGCAGGGTGATGCTATCCATGCTGACCGGAGAGGCATTGTTGTTTCGACTATGTATGGCTGGGAGACTGGGAATGTGGCCGTTTCTTCGACAGCCACCTTGACACCGGAGGCTATGATTTGGCATGCAGACCAATTCCAACGATGTGGCCCTGAACGAGATGGATGGGACTGCTCAGTCTGGCATCAAGCGCAGCGTCTTGTTCCTTCATCCCGATATCGTGTTCAACACGGAGACTGCTTCCGAGTTCAAGGTGAATTACGTTTACCTGGACCCGCTCCGCGAGTAGATGATGGCGGCGACATGGACGTGGATGACAACGCAGGCCTCCAACTTCCTCCCACACCTCTCGCTGCCACAGTGGACTATAAGGAAGTGATTCAGGCGTTCAATGTGCTCGACTCGCACTTCACATTGCCGCACTTTGCCATCGAGGGCCACGATTTTTGCTTCCCTCTGAAACCCCAGTGCCTGGAATGGTTGCGACTGGGTTGGTATACCTTTGCGGAGGCTGTGGACCACCTGACCGTCTACTATGATGGCTCTTGGGACCCGAAACATGACCGAGGCGGTTGTGCAGCAGCCTGCTTTGTTTGTCTAGCTGGCTCTTGGCAGTTCGCTGGAGCAATTTCATCGGTGGTGCCCGATTGCCAAAGCGCCTATGATGCCGAGCTATGTGGCGCCTTGCTAGCGACAAAGTTTTGCCATGATGTGCTGAAGGTTAATGAAGCAGTGGGTGGTGCCCCCCCTGGTGTGACCTTTGGCTTTGACAACATCTCCGTTGGTCGCCAAGCGGCTGGCCATTGGCAAGCACATCGGCGCCAACAACTTGTTCATGCTCTTCGAGGTCTTGCACTTCTCTGCGAAGCTAGGTTTGCGGTGACTTGTGCCGACTGGCACATCAAAGGACATCGAGGCGAACCCGGAAACGAACTGGTGGACGCTTTGGCTTGGGCTGCGATGGAAGGTCAGGAGTTGGGGGAGCATCAATCTTTGCTCGAGCTCTTTCACAATCGCCCATTTGCTGAAGCAGCTACTCGGCTTCGAACATTATTCTGTCCACCAACAGGCAGCTCATGGGACAGTACCTCACTTCGCCTCCCTCTGTACCCAACTACAGCCCCTGACCCGGGTCTGCTTGACTGGGTCAACCATGATGCACTGCCAGGCGAAACGGCTGCGCTACAGTTGACCTTCGCTACTTACAATGTCTTGTCCCTGAAGTCTGAGACATCTTCTGATCGACATGGAGTACCTGCTGATGGGCTTGGAGGACCCGCACGCCAAACAGCTGTCCTACGCCAATTACATGCAGCGCAGATCCAAATCTTTGGACTTCAAGAAACGAGACTGCGGAGGACATCAACTTTGCACAATGATCACTACTGGCTTTTCCACGCCCCTGCCACAGAGAATGGCCACTTCGGTATGATGATGGGCTTCAGCAAGGATTTATCTTGTGGCACAGCCGATGAGAATTTGCTCTTCTTCAAGCAGGACGACTTTGCAGTGATAGCCCACGAACCCCGCTTGCAGATTGTGAAGGTCCACGCCGCCTTCTTGAAGTGCATCTGTATCAATGCACACGCTCCTCACACAGGCCATCCTGAGTCTACCATTCGCACTTTTTGGGACCATGTTCTACAGGCCATTCCTCCACGATACCGAGATTGGCCTACTGTACTGCTGACTGACGCCAACGCTCGCATTGGCAGTCACCCTACTGAGACGATTGGCGACTGGCAGAAGGAAGCCCAATGTGAGAAGAGTGAGAGCTTTGTCGACTTCGTTTCTGCTTGCGGGCTCTGGATTCCTTCGACCTTTGAAGAGTTTCATCGGGGAGAAGGAGGCACCTGGAAACACCCCACAGGAGTCTGGAAACGCAACGACTATATATGTCTACCTACAACCTGGACTTTGACCTCGTGCTGTTCATGGATCAGTGGGGAGATTGATGCTAGCTTGGAGCATGAAGATCACGCTGCCGCTGTGCTCTCGCTCTGCTTCAATCACCCAGTTGCCAGACCAGGACTTGTCCGCTTCCGCGGACCTCGGAAGCTCAATATGGACATGATTGATGAGCAGGCTGTGGACAATTTGAAGACATTTAGTGTTGGAGCTGAGACGGATGTCCACACGCATGCGGCGGCATTGGAAGCTGCCTTCCAGCAGTGCTTTGTGGCCAAGCCGCAGGCTCGTACCTCTATCCCACGCAAACAGTCCTTGACTGCTGCCACATGGAAATTGGTTTGCGAGAAGAGAGATGAGCGTAAGCACCTGCATCGGATGCAAGAGGTTCAGCGACGGACTCGACTCCAGTTGCTCTTTGACTGCATTCGTTGTGAGAAGGGTGCTCGTGAGGAGGTTGATTATGAGGCAGACACTGCAGCAGCCATTGCTGCTGGGAAGCAGTTATTGCGTCACCAAGATCACCTCATTGCGCAGTCACTGAGCCGGTTCCAAGCACTGGGTCGTGCTGTGACTCGTGCGGTTCGCCAAGATGATGCTGCTTTCTTCTTCGAGCTCACTCGGAAAGCTGGCGACCTCCTTGGACCTTCTGATGTTAAGGCATTCTGGAAGGAAATTCGCCGCCATTTGCCGCGCTTCAAGAACCGCTCCCTGCATCCGTCGCACCATGTCATTGATGAACATGCTGGGAAGTGGGAACCGTACTTTCAGCAACTCGAGCTGGGCCATACCATTGAAGGTGCCGAGCTGATTGCTGATTGCCATCGTGATCAATTGGCCCGCCCACGAGCACAAGATCAATTCTCTTGGAAGGACCTCCCTTCTTTGGTGGAACTGGAAGATGCCCTACGAGCAACGCAGAGTGACCGCGCTACGGGCTTAGACCCAGTGCCCTCCGCATTCATGCATCGTTATCCTCAAGCAGTCGCTCAAGCAACCTATGATTTGCTCTACAAGGTGACTCTGTGGCAGAGCGAACCAGTGACTTTCAAGGGAGGGATCTTGGGCACGATTCCGAAGAAAAGCCAACCCAGCAATGTGGCTGAATTTCGTGGAATCCTTCTACTTCCTTCGCTTGCCAAGCGTTTCCATTCCATATGGAGGAAACAGCTCATGCAGCGTCTGCACTATCGCCGACCCCCGGGGCAACTTGGTGGCTTTGCAGCACAGCAGGTGAGCTTTGGCAGCCATTCGATCCAGACCTTTGGCCGCCTTGCAACATCGCATGGATTCTCGTCAGCCATTTTGTATGTGGATTTGCGCAATGCATATCATCGCCTCATCCGTGAGTTGGTGACAGGCCCAACATCTCCCTCTACTACTCCGCTGGTCGAGGAGGCAATGCGTGCAGAGGGCTTCACCAGTAGCCACCTTCGGAACCTCTTGACTCAACCTGGACTGCTTGATGGTCTGGGTGTCTCCGCCACCCTGAAAACCTTGCTGACCGATGTCCATGCCCATACATGGTACATCCTTCAATCCCATGAGGGGTCACTGACCAGAACTACAAGAGGGACCCGCCCGGGCTCGCCTCTGGCAGATGCCATTTTCCATGTTTTGATGGCAGACATTGCAAGGGAGGTGAATGAGTGGCTGCAGCAGGACGCAGATCGAGCTTGGACTATGGCAGCTATGGGAGTTATGATTGACTCCATTTTGTGGGCCGACGATATGGCCATCCCCCTAGCTGTGCCTTCCGTTCCAGCCATGCAGCCAGCTCTGGAACGCTTGCTCAGATTTGTAGTCGCTGCATTCCACGCCCGTGGCTTTGAGTTGAACTTTGCCCGGAACAAAACCAGCACGGTGGTGACCTACATTGGCCCTGGAGCACCTGAAGCCCGCCGCCGCTTCCTCTTGAACAGCCCCACCGGCTTCCCCATTCAGTTGGACAGTGACCAGGAGATCTTCCTGCACGCATTGCCGAAGTACAAGCACTTGGGGACGCTCTACGCAGCCAGTCAGGATATGAGCCCGGAGATCAACAGCCGCATTGGCCAAGCAGTCCAAGCTTTCGGCCAGATGCAGACTCTCCTTTGTGGCAAACACCTACCGGTTGTTGTTCGACTGCGGCTGTTTCGCGCCCTGGTGGAGAGTAGATTGTACTTTGGCTGGGGCTCATGGATCACCCCGACATCCCGACAGCTGCAGCGCATTAAGAGTGCCTTGCTCAAGATGCTTCATCGAGTGCTTCGACACACTCCGGACCAGCGCCAGAGATTGACTGCGGGCCAGACTTTCCAAGAAGCGAGTGTGGCCGAACCTCGAGTCCGCCTTGCCGTGGAACGACTTCTTTATGCACAACGCCTTTTTGCAGATGGGCCTTCGTTCCTCCAAGAAATGGCACATGTTGAATTTGGTCGTCTCCCCAATTCTTGGTTGCACGGTGTGCAAGCAGACCTTCGCTGGATGCGAGCCGTTCATCCCGATGTGTTTCCGGAGGAGTGGTGTCATGACTTTACTGCAATCATTGACACTTGGCAAGCTGGCCGCATGCCATGGAAGAGTGTGGTGAAGAAGGTCTTCCGCATGCATCTGCTACAGGAGCGTATAGCTTGTGAAGCTCGCACTGCATACAAGATGTACTTCCAGGTGATCACCCAGCACGGTGGCGATACTGACCCCAGATGGAAGGCTGCGCAGGGCTCTGACATGCTGTACCCCTGCGATTGCGGCAAGGCGTTTACAACGCCCCAAGGGTTGGCTTCACACAAACGCCTTGCTCACCAGGAATTCTCCATGGAGCACGGCATGGTCACTGGGGCCACGTGTGCGCATTGTATGCGCCACTTCTGGTCATCGGCTCGGTTGCAGCAGCATTTATCGTACATCTCCCGCAAGACAGGCGTTAATGCCTGCTATCAGGCTCTTGCCCGTCGAGGCCTATGTGCTTCCTACTCAGCAGCTCGCCCACACAAGCAGCTGCATGGCATGAACCGGATCGACTCCATCCAAGCCTATGGACCATCACTTCCTGAACGTGACTGGATGCTCGAGGAGATTACACATTTGGAGACCACACTGCTGGAAGATTCTGCCGGAGTTGCTCCAACAGCTTCTGCACAGGCACCCACCTTGGCTGAGCTCCATGAGTCATTCGACGCTGCAGCCCGTACCTGGTATTCAGCCTTCTGCAGTTGTGGTTTTGCCCCGCCCCCTGAGATTGACCTGGTTGACCTGTGGCTTGGTATTCTGGCTGATCTACCTCCTGCAGATCATGATTGGGGTGCCTGGGCCTTTATACAATGGGGACGTGGCCCATTGGATGAGCTCTTGACCGCCCTGGTGGACGGCGAGGCCGAGTCGCTGATTGAGGACTTCTTTCTGGAGTTCTCCAAGGAGCTTGATTTTTCCCGACGTCAAGATCGCCTTCAACATCTTCGAGCACGTCTTCGAGCTCTACGAGATGCACAAGGCCGACCTCTACCACACCGAGAAGTTCGCCGTGGTCATGCCAATGCATCCGAACGGACGCATACGGCGTTGCAGGTGCCGCGAGCCTTTGCTGAAATCGGACAGTGGCATGATGAGGTTCGCCGCATGGGTTGGACAGGAACTATGGATCGACCTGGACTCCCTATCCTCCGACGAGCAGATGGCACCCTCTTCTACTTGGTGGTCCACCTCTTCTCGGGAAGGAGACGCAATACAGACTGCCACGCCCATCTCCAGGCCTGGGCCCAACAGAAAGGCCGCAACATCGTAGTCCTTTCCATGGACACTGCTGTTTCGGTGCACTACGGCAACCTCGATGCAGCCGGCCACCCATGGCGTCAATTGCGACGTCTATATGACGCTGGCATGGTGAGCGCCACCTTGTCTGGTGCTCCATGCGAGACATTCTCAGAGGCACGGCACATGCCGCCGCCAGCTGACTGCCCAGAGTCCTTGGCGGCCAACTGGCCACGCCCTTTGCGGAGCGCTGCCCAGTTCTTTGGCCTGGAGGGCCTCTCCTACAAGGAGCTCCGACAGGTGCGACAAGGATCGGCCTTTTTCCTGCAGAATGTCGAGGCGTTGATCAAAAGCTATGTCACGGGCGCCCTCTATGTGGCCGAGCACCCCGCTTTACCCACGGATGAGACCCGCGTGAGTATCTGGAGCTCTCCCATCGTGAAGTTGCTCCGCGACCATGCTGGGATTTCTCTACACCACATCTCCCAGTGGCGTTGGGGAGCCCCAGCAGTGAAACCCACCGGGCTCCTTGAAGTGGGCTTTGACAAGTTCAGATCTTCGCTATGGTCCCGAAGTCTCCATGATCCGATCTACCCGGTTGACCACGCCATAGGCAAGGACACCAGTGGAGCCTTTCGGACGAGCCAGTTGAAGGAATATCCTTCACAACTTTCAGCAGCTTTTGCCGGCGCCATCACCGACCAATTTGAAAAGGTCGACCGTGACGGCACCTGGCGCCTGGTTGATTTCATTGACCCAACCCTTGTAAAGTGGGTCCATGAGGCTGCTGAAGCCTCCAGCCAGATCCGCACAGTCAGCTTTTTGCCCGATTACCAGGGTGGCTGAATCTGGCAATTAGGTGCAAGACGCAGCAAGGGGAAATCCCCTTTTGGACCAAAGAAAGAAAGAAAGAAAGATTTGTCTGGTGTAGGTTCCTCGGAGCCCATGACTGCAGCACATACTAGCACTTCAACGTTCAGACAACCAAAGAATGGTCCCAAGATGCACTAAGATGCAGAGAGTGCATTCAAGTACTTCAACCATGTTCAACATAATTACTGATACTTGCTGGATATACTTCATTTGTTTCTCTTGCGTTTATATTCTTTTCCGTATATATTCATCTGTTTAGATATATGAATACATAGATCTAGACTACTTATTTAGTTATATAAATATACTTACATATATTCACGTCTATTCATTAATTTGCTTAATTTACTTATTCATTTGTTTATGGCTATAACGGTGTATTGATGTTCATCTAGCCTTGCATCCAGGACCTGCCAAGGTGCGCTTCCAAGAGGTGAGACTCCTTCGCCATGATCTTGCGCCTCTCGAACCTCAGCAAGCCACAGGAGCCGCACAAAACAAGAAAGAACATTGAACTTGAATACACATAATACAACAGGTATCAATTTATAACTTATAACAATTTAAATCAATTTATATGCGAATTTGAATTACAATAAATCATAACAATTTATATCAATTTACATCAGGTAGGAATTTGCAGTTCCCGATTCAACGACAAAAAGAATCACAACAAACAGACCTACACGCAAATCGCATCGTTGTATGATATAACAACATACATACGCGATTTGACGACAACAGCTACTCAGTCAAGAACAAAAATCACGATCAATCATGCCAAATGAGGCCAACATTTGTTTCAAACTCTCGGGGTTTTCTTGCGCATATCTAGTTGTGCTGATGCGCCGATCTTGGTTGAGCGTAAGGAAGAAAACAACACGACGACGAATTGATGCACACAGGGAGGATGTGCGCGTTCGCTTTGGCACCACATCATTCTTACTATGCAAAACTGTCTTTCAACCTTTTGGGCTCCAATGCTGGTGTCCATACAGATGAACTCGCTGACTTTTTAGGTCAAACGTATGGCCTGGTTTGGTTTGCCCCATAGAAAAATAGCTTTGACAAAGCCTTCAAACCAAGCTGCAGCAAATTCAGGCACTCTCGGATGCGCCGCCTGTTGGACTTGGCCCCCGCAACGCTCAGACCATGGACCAGTGCTTGCTTGCATCATCTTGCATTCATCTTATCATCTTTTCAATTTCTTTCAATTTGCTAATTCCAAGCTCCAAAAATGATTGTGGGTGGTGTGACTGGTGCAGCCGATGCCTGTTTTGAGGGTCCATCTTCAGCCTCTTCAAGAGCATACGTACCTGAAAGCTGAAGAGAAAACACAAAAACGAAGAGTGGAAGACACTTTACGAGCGTGACACAAAGAAAAACAAACCACTTTACTGTTCCCTCTTTCTGTTGCACTATTTGTGTTTCTTTGAAGCCATCTGAGTGATACATCCAGTAACCAATCTGAGCAATGCAGGAAATACCAGGAATATCTTTGCAGCCTCACATGTAGCGTTTGCATCTTGATGCAATCGCCGAGTCACGGCAAAGAGTTCATCCGTGAAGCTACGGCTGCGCTCAGAAATCTTGAAGTATGCTTGGGTTAAAGATGCAACCTGAGTGCAGTGCAAAAAGCCACTTAGCAGTGCTTAGCTGAGAAAAAGCCACTTTTGAGACACGTTTTTGTTTGTCTTGGCACTCGTGTTTGCACAATGTCAGGAATGGCAAAATGCGGATGGTCAAGCTTTATTCCCAAGGCAGCCTGAAGTAGTGTTCAAGACTTGAGACCATGAAACAAGATCCAAACCGGCACGGCACATTGGCATGTGAACAGGCGTGGATGTTATACATCAATACTTTGCGTATAAATCTCAACGCGTCCTGTCATTGGCAAAGCCACTGAAATGGCAAACGCAGACAGAGCAAAGAACCTCAGCAAATATCAGCAAATGCTATGGCGAGTGATGAGTGCAATGGAATTCTCAGTGGGAATCTCCTGCGGCAATTGCAGCTGAGCGGCATGAAGAGCAAAACAAAGATGCGCTCTGCCAAGTTGACCTTGGATGACGACCGAAACTGCTAGCGACATGTCAAGGCCAGGGGAAAATGCTCCTTCCGCAAATCCAAAGGCCTAAACTGCCTGGACGGAAGGAAAAAAACAAAATCTGCTTCCAAGAAACTCACCCAACACAATACAGTGACTCCATTGATCATCTAGAAGAAACTTCACAGAACTTCAAACAAGAATGTGACAAAACGTGTGAAACATCTGCCATGCAAGTTGCTGGAGTGACTTCAGCTGGCATTGTCCTTCACAAGAACTTCAATGGTGTTGTGGCAATCAGCCATGCTTGCAACATCAAAATTGATTTGGGCACTCAGAAATCAGAGAAGTCTGGCGACCTCATGACTCCCAGAGTCCAGTAGAAACAGAAGATGTACCTCAGCTACATTCAGCTGCTGAGCCGTTCTTAAAAAAACAAAGTCATTGCATATCATTGCATACTGCTGCATACTGCTGCATACTGCTGCATACTGCTGCATACTCACTCCTCCCACTTTCAGCGCCTTCTTGCAATCGAGTAACGACTCTGATGTTGGTCTATCAATCCAACGCCAGGGGCTCTGGTTTGGGCCAAGGGTCCTGCCATTTGCCAACAAACATACCCAAAATACAAGCCCGTATGAGACTTGACGAGAAACTTCAACATGTCTTCATCACAGATGACAGTTCTAGGCAAATACCACGACGCAGGGATGAAAGCAACCCCCCCGAAACGCAATCGAGGGTGAGGCAAACAATATGATTTGAGTTTTGGGGCGCAAGTGTCATGGATCTTCTAATTTTATAGGTTGCGGAACCATAGGATAGAGTCAAGGTCGCTCACTTGAAGTGAATGGGTCATGTCAAATACATTGGCGGAAGACTCGATGGTTCGGTCGCGGCCTTGTTTGGAGTCTGAGAAACCTTTTTCTCTTGATATACTTTTGCTGCTAGACAAGCCAAGTGAGCATTTTACGGCTCGCACGCATCTCTGTTTGTGAAACTAGCCTTGTAAGCTGCATGTAACAGGCTTACATGTGATTGCAGGGGTGTGTGACATTCAAACTACGCGCAACGAAGCTGCGACATGAATGGGAAGGGAAACTTGGCCAGTTTCCTGCACCTGCACTGTGATCACCGTTCATTTCCCATAGGGGCATAGATTTTTCATGATTTTTCTGCAAAGGTGGTGGCAAGGCCAAAAACCTAGAAAGCCACCATGTAGGATGGCCTTCGAACAAGTTTGTTCTTCCCCCAACGGCGTAGCAAAAGTAAAAAAGAAATCGATCCTTCAATACCCGTCGTACCATTCCCCCCACAAAAGGGGGAAAAAACCGACGTTTTTCATTCACAAAATGCTATGAACAAAGTGCCGAAGTGCAGCAATATCAGCAATATCCTTCCATTCTAACATGCAATGATTTTTTGGGCTTTCCGCGGAAGAACATGTGCAGAATACTCGTTGCAAAATAGAATTCCCCCTCCAAGAAAGGGAAACGCTTCAAACCAACGCGCCCTCCAAGATAGATGCAGCGTTTAGATGCGTTTAGTTTTTAGATAAAAATAATTTCAGTTTTCTCGAACATCTCCTGGCTTTTTTCAGCAGGTTCAGTTCTGTGGAAAAAATGACCTTAAACTGGACTCTGTCTCCCTCGTCTTTTTACTCACCTACGTTGCTCCAAATAGATTTGAATCTGAAAAAAAAAAAACATTTTGACATCCACAACATACTCTCCGCCTATCGAGCCATGCTGCGGGCTCCAAGGCTTCTTGCTTTACTCATGGGTTTGGGATATCCAGCTGGTACTTACCACATACTACTACGTTGCTACAGAATACCGAGTATCTTATACTTACTTCTGCCTACTCCCTGCTACCTACCCCTACATGCTACCTACAAGTACCTACCACCTACAGTTTGCTACTACGTACTGCAAGCACCTACCCAGTACAATACCTCCTACATGGACCTGCAACTGCCCACTACTTCCCTACAAATTTACTGCCTACATTCACCTGCAACTGCTTACACCTATTTACAACTAAGTGCAACATCTTGCAACCAAATATGGCTTCCTGAAGAACAAAACAGGCGACTTGAATTCAAAATGAATTGCTTGGAGCCATTCCTGATCTCGAAAAGGACCTTTGAAGCTTCAAAATGAATAGCTGAGCATGCTTTCAAAAGCTTACCATCAATGCTGAATCAACTCCCAGAAGGGAATGGAAACTGAAGTGCTTTCAAAACGCTATATAAGAACCAGTCACAAATAGTCATAGTCTCCCAAAGGAAAACTGAGACAAACAGGAAAAGAATCGAAGCCAACTCAAATCAATGGCAAAAGTTCAGCCATGATTCATGATCCACGATAAGGAGAAAGCGAGTCATCTACTACCCAGAGAGAATAGAGACTGTAAGCCTTCAAACATATTCTCAAAGGAATTTAAATCAAATTCAATTCAAAACGAATAGTTGGCGCAGATTCAATGCTTCAATTCTGATCTCAAGAGATTGCTCCCAAAGAAGCTCATTATTCAGTATGAGGTGAGTATCATGTATTGATATTACAGTACAGTATATCATTGTAATCTGCCAAAAAGGACTCGACCGCGCGGGGCACTGGTCACCATCAAGCGAAAGCCTTGTTTTTCGTGTTACATTCTTTGGGGCATTCCTTGGGCATTCCATTCCTTGATGCCACCTGGGCTGAGCTATAGGTCTACAGGGTCTGTGCTGGAGTATTCCACGGAAGATTGTGGAAGCGGCGTAGCACAGGACGAAAAGTCCTGCTAATGGTGGTCCAGTGTGGAACTTGCAGAAATTCCTGCGAGCACAGTTGGGCTAACAGGAAGAACCCAACTGGCTTTACGATGCAGGATCAGAACTTAAGAAACACATTTGAGTCATTTGAGTTTCAGGCTTTGGATTGGCTGTTTTGACTTCAGGGGCCTCATATACCTTTTCGGGCATGAGGTCTGTGACCAAGCTTTCCTGGGCTCGGCTGGGGTGGCTCATAGCCTGGATCTCTCAACTTAACACACTTGCAATTGGCTTGTCGGAAATCCATGGAAATCCCAGAGGGTGGTGACAGCAATTCATGCGTCAAGCATAGTCAAGCCAACCAGCCCTTTGCTCCGCTTTCCTTCTTGCAAGGCCAAGCACCAAAACAGGAACAAAACAATCCGAAACATGCAATCCGAGCGGCTGGATTGCCAACCATCCAAAAGATGCAAGCGTTCCAGTGACCTGACGACTGATGAGATTGCTCCCGGTCCATCTCAGTCCAACATTCACTTTTAGTAAACTATCATTTATTTCATTCATGCACTCTTCGCTTGCAGAACAGCAACAGCAATCCAATGCTGTTGCAAACTGGAGCCATTGAAGGTCGTCGTAGGTCGCCGACAAATTGCAATGACAATGAGGAGAATTCGAACCAACATCATGGACCTGCAGGCGGAAGTGGTTCGAAGATGTTCGAAGTGGTTCAGGGGTGGAAAGCACAAGGAGCTTCGCCAAGGAACTGCACAAGCAATACAGATCCGATTTCATCCTCCACTCGCTCCCACAGCTTTCCTTGGAGGCAACTGAATCGAAGTATTCTTTGTATGCTCTGTTTCTCTCTCTCTTTCTCCATTTCTTTCTCTCTCTTTCTCTCTCCCTGATTACTGTGATCACCACGCGAACTTCACTTCATGGGCTCTGAAACTTGACGAGGAACTCAGCTTAGCCATACGTAGCCTCGAAGGCTGCCATGGATCCAGAATTAGGGGAATTGGAATCATTCCTTCTCTACTTTTTGCTTATCCCCAAGACAGCAAACCTGGCAAACACAGTACACAATGTTGCGAAAATTGAGCCCCTTCTGTCAACTGTGCAGGGAGTAACTTTCTGCCCATGGCAACCGATTCCTGGGTTCTTGCCCATGTAACTAGCTATGTGGACGCAGTGTGGCAGCTATGGTTTTTGTTGAACGCCTGTTTTACTATGAGGCGCCTCGGAGATGACATGTCCCAAAACAATCTAACAACAGCCGTCAGGCCTGTGGCGAAAGCACAGCGCGACAATTCCCCCCGGCGTGAAGCACAGTTGCAAATCGTGAAGAACTGAAGGGGGCGCAACGTTCTTTGATGTCAAGCTGTCTAAAAAGCGCGGGCCAGTCAAAATCGTATTGCTTTAAAAAAAAGGGGACTGTGGGCATTTTTGGAGGTTAAGTAAGATGTTAAAAAAGTGTGCATTGCTGAGATGCGAAAGACATTTGGAAGTCCAAAACCCAAAAGCTTCGCGCATTCTGATGTTGAAATTGCAATGTTGCGAAATATGTGGGAGGGTTTAGTGAGCCCCGCAACAACATCAGCAAGTGTGGGAGGCTTGAAATGGTGGGCAGAAAGGGTGCATTTTTTATGTTCCAGTTCCACCTATCTTTATCTTCGGCCATCATTTCGCGTGGCAGCACAAGACTGAGCATGCCTCGGCTGCACTTTTTCGGTTCAGGCGCTGCATGTCAGACACTTGAGCTTCAAAATCAGTGGAGACAGCAAGTGAGTCCTCAACATGTGAGTTTTGGAGGAAGTCTCGCACCACAAAAGCTCTGCTTGGAGAGCTTGGAGGTTGCATTTTAGAAGGAAGTCTCGCACCACACCGCTACAGAGTTGGAGAGAGATAGACACAGATAGAGGTAGATTGATCGATCGATAGATGAATGAACATAGTCATATAGATAGATGGCTTGGCAGATTGAGGGACAAACCGATTGAGAAATATACAGGTAGACAAAGTGACAGCAGACGGACAGCCAGATAGACATAAAAAACCGTAAAAAACAGTCAGATGGATTCCAGCCGCCGCTTTCTCTTCTTAGGCTTGGCCTTTCCAGCGGCCTGCCGCTCTTTCAGCGGATTGCTCTGTCGATGCATCGCAGCCAGCCTCCCTCTGCTACAGCTTTCCTATTCGGGTAACTTCCGCTACCGTCTTGTGGGGTACTACTGGCACAGCAAAGGTATACTATGATCATGCAAGACTGCTCTTGCAGAAACCTTCTGCATCACAACGTCTTGTGCGCGAACTATGCTTCTGAGCACCAGCTTGGAACCGTGATGGTGGTCTTCATGATGATGTCGCATCTATAATTCCCATGCCAACGCGGATTTGCCAACGAGCCAATGAGGTGTGGCATCGGAGAAGAAACATAAAGGCTGGAAATTTTCGCCGATCCCAACGATGTACCCACAGGTCACAAAATCATGCATCACTGTTGATATCGGCTGCAACGTTTGCAACTTGGACTTGGAGATCGTGCGTCCAAAGATGTCTCGAGGCATCTTCTCGGAAAACGAAAGCCCCTAAAACACACACACACACAACCAAACGCATAACACGCAAAAAATCCTGGGTCCCAGCCATACAACTGCCGCTATGGAGTACAGTAGGGGGCCCATGCAAGTTAACCATGCTGAACCCTGGTGAACCACGGTGAAGCTGTTTAGGGAACAGCTGATTCCACCAAGGTACATCCGCATGAGCCTCATCAGCCGCAAGAACTTCACCACCTGAAAGCTTCACGAGATACAGAGATCCAGAATTACTCAGCGGAGCTTTTGGACATGCCTTCAGCAATTTCGCTGCTTGCGTTGAGCCACCTGTCTGCAGCAAATTTTGTGGATGCATCAATAAAGGTTTACATGCCTGCATGTGGAACTTGTTTGTGTATATATTGAACTTATTCACTGTACCAGCTGAAGGTGTGAAGGAACGCACCTTCGCTTGGTGCAAATACAGAGGCCAATTTAGCCCATGGAACCTGAGAATAGAAGGAGGGAGGTGACACCGTTTCAACTCATTGAAGCTTGGCCCATAGCCATCCATAGTCTGCAATATCTGTACGGCAGCAGAACAAATGACCAGGGCCTGACGCCGTGTAGGGTCCAGGCTGTGCTGAAAAAGTCGATGCCAAACCATCCTTTGACCTCGACATCCACCAGACTCACCAGACCCATCATTGGATGTTCGCTGCACACCCGTGAAGTGGGGTCCCATGGGGTCTTGGAAGGCCAAGGAGCATAAGCGAGTGCAATCATCTTCCTGCGCCCGCCAAGGGGTGTGCAATTGGGGTGCATACTGCATTCATCTCAGCCATCCTTGCCTATACTTGCCCTTGCCCCTAGATTACAAAGGGACCGCTATCACATCAAACTGTAAGCAGTGCATATACAAAAGCAATGGCCGCACCGGTAGTAGAGCTCTCTCTCGGTCATATCATTGTGGTGCCATCCATGAGCCAAGGGGCCTGTCTCTCAACAGGGCGTCTGGTCGGCTGCCATCATCATCCACTTGGATCGCGGTGTTGAAGTTAAACACGATGTCAATGCCTAAGGACAATCATAGCATAGCAGCATAGCATTAATAAACCATGAACAAGCCAGTGTGTTCGGGTGTCCTGGAGTGCTGTCGATTGCTGGAACTACCCCTATAGGCTGTTACTCCAGAACTGTACTTTGTACCAAGTGCACCAGGATGAACATCCAAGAGATGCCCCCAACATCTCCCAACCATCGTAACCATGGCTGGGGGGACGCACTGGGAACCGAACGTTTCTAAGGTTGGGCCAGGGATCTGTTCTTTGTGGGACAGGATGTTGACTCAAGTACAACAGCACACTGAAAGCCTGCTCGCTGCTAAGGCCACTGCCAAATAGAATAGTGGTCCACCAAAACCAGAATTCGTCAAAGGCATCGTGACTGTTGTTCCTGAACCGATTCTGAATTGCCGGAACTGATGACTTCATGTTGAAGAGACTCGAGGCTACCAAAATAAAGATCAATAAAGCCTAGGCTCTTGAATGCAAGCTGAAAAGGCAGGATGAGCGCATCGAACAGCACCACAAACATCACCTTGGCATACTCAAGGGTCCGCAGAAGCGACACTCGCTGGGATTTGAGCTGAAAGCAAGCACAAACTCATAAGAATTCAATAAGACATGCTCACATCATCTCACAGCATCCACATGGGCAAGCGACGAAGAAATCCCACAGAAGCTTTGCACTCCAACGGGGATCTATCAGACAGCCTTGGCTGCAGAAATGCAAGCATAACTAGCATAACTAAACCACAACCATCGACAAACACGACAATTTGAAGAACCTCATTTCTACACTCGCGAAATGGTGCTTCAAACGGCACAGTCTCAGGTCTCTCTACATTCGGCTCAGACACTCTTCCGGTGGTGATGGAGGTGTGCAGCCTCAAAAGAGACGCCAAGCAACAAAGACTGTGAGATGCAAAATGATTATATTTCAGTACAAACACTATTACAAGAATAAAAAAATAATATATATATATATAGATAGATATATATATGCTTTTGGTGCAAACACAATTACTACAATAGGTAGTATATTGCTGCAGTTGCCACGTGAAGTTTGCAGGCCTCCGTTTTCCTGCCACCTGCAGAGCTGCAGGTCTCATAAGGGTCACCAGAAGCAAATCAATGACTCATAATGAGCAAAAATCATTATGTCATTTGAATTCATTTGAGTCAGGTCTGGTGTGCCTCCACTGCGATTCTTTTCCTGCATGTGTCCTGTCAACGGTTGATGGATGGCACGGATGTTCAATCTAGATCACTGGCACAAACACACACACACACACACACTTGAAAGACCGTTATTCAGATGTTGATTGAATCAACGTTTCAGGGTCGTAATGATCACATCCTGTGATTGTCCTTATGGACTAGAATCATGTGTACTGAACACATGGTTCTGAAGGCCTTTCGCAGCACCAACAGCGATAGAACAAAAAGCGAAACCATCAGTGAACATCTGATTCCATCTCTTGGTTTGAATCTTGATTCAGCGGAAAAAGAATGAGATCAAACGGAGTTGCAGGTACACAGATTGGCGTCCCAATCTGCTTCACGGAGTATCCATAGCTGTCTTCGTTGGCAGCAGAACTATGGACTCCCTGCTGCCCCCTGCGGGTATTGTTTTCTCAATGTTGAATAACAAATGATAAATCCTTAGAAACAGGAGTTGACTCACACACGAAGGCCGTGTGTCGCAAAATCGGACTAACAGCAGCTTGTTTTCTACTCGGAGCTGTGTCTCTCGATTCAAAAATCGAAATCAAAAAACCTGA
>VSDK01029320.1:65962-101031 GCA_009767595.1 Symbiodinium kawagutii | reverse complement strand
TTTGGGACGTGCCG
The DNA here is from genome assembly GCA_009767595.1 of Symbiodinium kawagutii. Taxonomy (NCBI): domain Eukaryota; class Dinophyceae; order Suessiales; family Symbiodiniaceae; genus Symbiodinium; species Symbiodinium kawagutii. Next base: position 101,017 of record VSDK01029320.1, on the reverse strand, counting down.
TCACGGCTTGTGTTGAACGTCCCCTCGCTTGGTCAAAATTGCCAGTGATGAAATAAAAATGGTAATTCGAATTCGGATTGGACGCCATGGCTAGGGCGTCTCTATGTCGAAAAGATGGAATTGGAAAACTCAAGACTATCTGTACAAAACTGAAAAATGAGAAATGAAACATGAACTGCATTTGTATGTGAAAAGCTTGACTTATACTGTAAGTCCTTCAGTACTCAGGGCAGGTTTCAAGAAGGATCTTTTTATAATCATGGGAATGATTACCCGAAACTCAAGTGGCGTTTCTCAAATGTATCATTCAGAATCTTGAGGTGCATGAAACTGTCTTAGAAAGTGTTTTACACTTCTGTGAGTAGACAGAGTGATGCTGGTTTTTGAGCCCAACCAGAGTGGCATACAGTCACACTGCTCACGCATTCAAGGTAGATAACCCAGGTGCGATTGACATAAACCGCGAGCAAGGCTCAGAACCACCAGCTGTCCAACGACCCAGGTGCATTCTGGTGGGAATAGACCCACATGTCAACCACCAGCTGTTACTACCACAATTCAGAGTAATTCAATTCGCCAGGCACCAACCCGGATCACGACAGGACCATGACGGAAACGCTGCCGAACACACACTTGAAAGACCGTTATTCAGATGTTGATTGAATCAACGTTTCAGGGTCGTAATGATCACATCCTGTGATTGTCCTTATGGACTAGAATCATGTGTACTGAACACATGGTTCTGAAGGCCTTTCGCAGCACCAACAGCGATAGAACAAAAAGCGAAACCATCAGTGAACATCTGATTCCATCTCTTGGTTTGAATCTTGATTCGGCGGAAAAAGAATGAGATCAAACGGAGTTGCAGGTACACAGATTGGCGTCCCAATCTGCTTCACGGAGTATCCATAGCTGTCTTCGTTGGCAGCAGAACTATGGACTCCCTGCTGCCCCCTGCGGTTATGGTTTTCTCAATGTTGAATAACAAATGATAAATCCTTAGAAACAGGAGTTGACTCACACACACACACACATCCAAGACCAAGGCCAATCGCAGCTGTCCTCGCAAACTCTTCGTTGATGAAGTCGCTCTGGCAATCTTTGAGGGTGTCAAAGCTTTCTCAGTATTCTCTGCTTCAGGCTCGTGCACTTCCACAGGAACCTGCCAGAGATGGAAGCGGAAGCAGTCTCAATCTGCATCGTCACATCCAACCTGTGCAAATTATCAGGGAGGTGCCTACCGACCCTGGCAAAAGTTGAAGGAGAAACCACCAGGCATCAAAGAACTGTGGAAAAAAAGATTTTAAAAAAGCCCACATCTCCATCATATCGCCGATTGTACGTGAAAAAACAACTGCGCAATCTCCGATTTGATCCACCTGTTCTTCATTTGGAGCAATCTCTGAAGCCATCTCTTCTCCAGGCTTTGTCCAAACTGAAACTTTTGTCTCAGAGTTGTAGTAGTACGTGAGTCCTGCACCAGCTGCCCAGTCTGCCCAAACAGCCCAAGCACGCAGCGAAGACGAGATTCAAGGCAGCCCAAGATTGAAACCGCAAGAATTCCAGTGTGGAACCGTTGCATGGTTTGAATTTGATTACCAAGTCAAAGTCAAAACTTAGTCAAAGCTTAGTGAATCTGTTTGTTTTCTACCTTAGTTCTGTGGTGACAAATCGGCTTCCTACTCTGAGGCTCTCACCAGTGGCTGGATCCACGTGCTCTGACCACAGTGAATCGGAGCCCTGTCTGCGCGCCGATCGCGCTTTGCCAAGCGGCCGCGTTGACATTCCAAAAACGCCCGGGCAAACGATCGACCTCAAACCATCAGAGCCACACGTTTTAGTTGAACATATTTGAACATGCACCGACACGACATTTCTGCCTAAACCCAAGCGTGTTGCCAGGCACATCACTTCATGTCAGCCTCTCCATGTCTTTCCCTCGTGATTGGACAATGGGATGTCTGTTCCCTAGATGCGCCAAAGCATTTGCAAAAGATAAGGCACATGGGTAGACATCCCTCATCACCTTGGTTGGGAGCTCCGTGGCAGCCCAGGACAAACTTCAGTGTGCTGAAAGCAGTCACTGCCATTGGACAAAAGCATTGGCAGAATACAAAAGAATAGAACAGAATAGAATGGAATGGAAAAGAATAGAATAGAAGTGAACAGACAAAATATTTTTAGAGATAGAGGATCAAAACAATAAAAACTATTTGAATTAAAAACAATAAAATGAAACTACGTACTGACAATGTACTTGAGAAGCTTACACTATCGTCCAAACGTACTGCTTGCTGACAGGTTTCCGTCTTCACTTGGCTGCCGTTGGCTGACCTGACGTCCTCGTAGAGGAGGTTGTCCTAAGTCCACAAATCTGGAATATACAGATGTATATATAAATGTACAACCAAAAAAAAAAGAGACATACATATATATATAGTACGTGTTATATTGCACTTCAGCCTTTTGTGGTACTTCACTTCACCCAATTTGCCAGCAAAGTGCCATCGGGTGCGGGTTTGCCTAGCAGCTGAAATGATCACATTGCATGGAAGCACTGGATGCTTTCAGCCCCTGCCTACCACCTCTGGAACAATGTCCTTCTCAGACACGACATTGTCGTCAGAAACCTCCTTACGACAGGGCTTGGCACTGAGCTCAAGACTGGAATGACAAATTATTTACAAGCAAAAATGAAGAGATCTAATAAATTCAAATAGGTCAAACTTATATAGATTTTGACTTTTTTGAACGGAAAACTTCGAGGCTGCAGATCAGCGCACCTTGTCGTTTCGCAACTCAGACTTTTCGGGTTCCTCAGGTCCTGGAGCAAATGGATCGACATCACATTGGTGAAGTATCACAGCAGCCCCTCACCACAAGCACTCAGACTGTGCCAGCATTGCATCGCACCCTGCACCTACACTGACCAACACAATCCTACACACGCACACACACACACACACTCACACGCACGCAGAACACACTTGCCCACATCACTACACGACTACACGTGCGATGACACGCCTGCACCAGCACACAAACACACAGAAACACAGAGACGCACGACACACAGAGGCACACAGCACACTCATCAGCACTGTTCAGGCTGCACACGTCCGCAACCTTTGTCTGCTCCGTGCCAAAGGAGAGCTTCTGAACGAATCGGAGATGTTGAAAAGACTGAGAAACACAGATCATTGCATTTGAAGCATTTTGACGCAAGGGATGTGTTTTTTAAATTGCGGTTTGATTTGGGAGTTGAATATTTGGAGTACCAGCCATTCCCAGGGGCCTGACGCAAACCTTGGGATCAAATTCCTTGGTACGGTATCGTGAGCGTTTGGTACCCCGAAGATATCGTGGCCGTTGATTTTCAGCCCCTCATTTCTTGAGTTGACAGCCATGCGGCACCCAAGACTTCCCAACAGATCCCATGTGCACCGTGCTCTGCCCCTCGCATGCCCTCGCCTTGAAACTTCATGTTGAGCAGCTGGCTCTGCACCTTGAAGAGCAGGCCTTTCAGCTGGTCAGTTGATTGCCCCAGCTCCTGCGAGAAGCTTTCCGTGTGACTGAGATCTACCTTGGATCGACATTTTGTACCAAATTCAATTCCTTTAATTTGCAGACACACAAGCTGCAAATCTCCTGGGGCCAGTCAAGCCTCTCAGTCTTAGCCATCTCCTGTGGGAAGAAGCACCGGCAATCTGAGACTCACAAATTGTCATGAGACTCAGCTCATCGGGATCCAAAGTTGGCAGCAAATTTCCAGCATCTGCTGCCCCCAAAACGAATCCGTGCCTGGAAGCGCTGCTCAAGCGAACCCAGAAGTAGCTGCATGCCTGGTGCACTTTTTGGCTCTGAAATCATCTGGGAAATCATTTCGTTCAAGATCCGCTGTCTGCTAGAATCGCTGGGAGCTCTTGGCATCTGACTTTTTGCAACCTCGCTGCAACCGGTGCAGGAAGCAATTCAGAATTGTGGGAGCTGTTTCCATCTGGGAGTTGCTATTTGCGTTTGGTAATTGGGTATATTCTAATAAATGATTAGGAGGTTTGAAAGCTGTCAAGCCAAGCAACGGAGTCTGCATAGGACACAGCATCTTGCATATCTTTAAGCTCTGGATATCTGGAACTCATGCCGCGAAGTCGGCTTTGCCGAAGCCTTTGGAACCAGAACGTCGGAAACCACGCACAATGTTTGCCCTCTCTCGAGCACCATTCGCCCACATCCCGGCCCCTTTTTATGTGAGAAAGTAACTTGATCGGCCCTGGCCTTCATGCGGAGAGAACAATTTCAAAAGATTAAAAAGGTGAAATGGAAATACATTTTGCTCCACTTCCAGAAAAATGTCAAGGACAATGCAAAGTAATGCTGCCAAGTGGCGCTTGGTTCCGTTCTATGAAATTTGGTGAGACGGCTCTACGGCCAGTTTGGCCGCAATGTGGTGCAACCTCTCCGCGATCGCGCGTGTTATGTGACTTAGTGGCAGGCTCCGAGCTGCAAATGTGTTGCTGTGCTGTGCCCTGTGCTCGTCCCCCGGTGAGTGCAGTGGATTTGTTCACCTTCGAGGTCGCACCAAACCCACTGACCCACGAAGGCGCGCCAGCCGGGCTAAAAATGTTTGAGCCGAAGCTTTGAAATCCGCCGTCGCATCACTGGGTATTGGTAGGATCTGAAGCATTGAAAGAAAAAACATTAAAAAACTGAAACTGTCTTTCTTTTTCTTTCCTTTCCTTCTTCTTTCCTTTCCTTTTTCCCAAAGTGCCTTGACCTTTCTGCTTTGTCCTCAAGTTTCACGCTTTGCAGTGTCATGAGATGAAGGCCTTGCACCATAGTGAAGTCGACATGGTCCGGTCCTGGAAAATGAACGAGCACTTTTCAAAAGTGGAAATTTCCCTCGGCAGTGCAGGTTTGGAATTCCATGGTCCGGGGTTCCTTGCAACTACAACGACCAAACTTCCCTAAAGCCATCATAGCGAGACCAAACCTTGTACAAATGAACGCCGGGATATGCCCAGAATCTGTCTGCCAATAATGCGCTTTGTCGCGGGCAGTAATTGCAGCAGGCACTGCACATGTATGGCTAAAGGAAGTGCAATATTTCGCTTCCCCCCTCGCAGTCGCTAGTGGCAACGCGGGCAAGCGCACTCTTCCATCTTCTCAGCGATGCTTTGGTGAGTTGGGAGCGAGATGGAGAGAGCCTCCGAGCTGTTCTTCAGAGCCCTGCAATGAAGATGTTCTTTTTGTTCTTCAGTTTCATCGTTCTCAAACAAGTTAAAACGTGAGAACTTGTTACCTGTGGCCTTAGAAGTCGCAGCTTCAGGGAACCTTTCTACACCGCCAAACACCGTGTCTCCCCAAAATTGTAACGATGGTCTCCGCCGAATGGGCCTCGAAATGGATCTGCTGGTGCACTGCAGTTTGACCACTGTTCTTCGGCTGACAAGAACTGTTTTCCCTACGCGAAAACTCAGTGGATCAGCGCAATGAATCTCTTACTTGTAAACACCAAAACTGAAAACAAATAGAAACTTCACACCGCATCAACATCTTGTGTCACAAACCTTTGCTGCTGCTCCTGCTCTTTGCTGCTGCTGTTGCTGCTGTACCTGCAGCATTGCTACACATTTAATTTGCATTTTGCTTTGGCAAGAGCAGGATGACCTACACAATGGACCTCTTAGTTTCGTGATGAACGAAGAATTCAGACCTTGTGGCACATCTTAAGTCTTAACGCTGATGCTGTTGCTGTTGTGCTGCTGTTTTGAGGTGCTCCGCCTGCTCCCTGTTCCGTTCCTCTATTTTGCTATGCATTACCATTGTGCGTTTGAAATGCCAAATATACAAGCATGGATATGAGACGATATACATATAAATCATATGACAGCAAAGGGGGTGCATTGACTCCGCGCGTTTGCTCATGAAGACTACCGTCTCCGCCACCATGGCTAGTTGGTATGAGACCACTTCTCGCCTTCCCTACTGCCACTGGCATAGTCTGCCTTCGCCCACACGAGCCCCTAATGCGCACTCAACTTATCTTCAGCTGGAGCCGCGGGTCCTCGGCCTTCAAACAAGAAGCTCCAAAGCCGCGGCCTCAGCTGTGTTGGTGTCTGGGCGGGCATCAACACATCACAACTCAAAGACATCGCTACCACAGCAGCGAAATGCAGAACTTTGCACAACTCATGTCGCACATCAGACACTCTTGGCCTTGTGCCAAACATCCAATTGCTCAAAAACGAGGTCCTTGACCTCCGCCTCACTGACTTCTAGCCTTGGTGGTCTTCCTTTTCCAAGGCCTCTGCGCAGATAAGCTTCAGGAGCCGTGGCAATCCAATAAGGAATGGAGACCAAAGGCCAGCCCTGCGATGCAAAGACTTGCTGCTTCAACACTGTCCGTCCTCGAGGCCGCCAGAAAGGCCGGACGCAGAAATGCGACGGCCCTTCCACTTCCACGAAGAAGTGAAATCCGCTGTCCCGTCCCCGAAAAGCTTTCGAAGTGCAGCGGAAATCTGCCGAAAGGCCTGGGCTCAGAACAACATCCTGACACGGTTCGAAGCCACATTTCGCCAACGTATTGCCAAGCACGTTCTCAAGGTGTGACGCGCGTCGAATCACCTCACCCACGTTAAGACACTCATACAGTACAAAATTTAAAAAAAAAACAATACAATGAAAACAATGAAATGTTAGACGGCTCTATCTCTCTCTCTCTCTCTGTCTCGCCGAGCTTGTTTACCAGCTGCTCAGTACGCTCAGGTGATAAAAATCGGATGCTCAATTGTCCTAGCAGTGAAGAACCAACAAATAGAGAACCGGAACAAAAATCAAGAAATAAAATGAAATAAAAGAAGAAACATACAGAATCAGAAATGAAGAACTGGCTCCAAAACAATCAGCCGCACCTTCGATTTCTGCTCAAGCGCTTGTTCGAGCTCTTTGCTGTGCTCTGCAGGCAGAAAAGTTTCACTCTGCAGGCGGCCCGCTTTTGTCAAAAGGTGAACGGCCTGCAAACCATAGAGCGTCACCGCCTTACTTTGTTGCAAACGAGATGCAGGGCGGGCAATCACCTCACGAAACACGTTGGAAAGTAGGGGATCTGGAGCTGGCAAATGAGCTAAAGCTCCAGCAATCTGATGCAACCGGCTGTCCTCCTCCTCGGCCCATGATTGAGGAGGCTCGTAAAAAGCAATGACTTCACCGTGCTTCTCCAGAGAATGATCCAAGCTGTTGCATGCAAGCAGCCATTGGCGGACAGCAGCAGCTGGCAAAGCCCCCTCACGCAGCTTAGAGGCAAACAAGTCGGATGCTACTTCGAAGACCTTCGCATCATAAATGCCAAGTCGGGAGAGGGCAAACAGCGGAAAGCCCAAGTCTCTGTCATCAAGTGAGGTAGCTGGAACTCCCGTCCACATGGAAAGCAGCTTGGCACATGCTCCTTCCACCACGGCAAACACCTGTTGCAAATGTTTGCTGGGCGTAGTCGCATGTCCAAATGGTAAATCTTCATGAGTGTCACCCAATCCCATGAGAATTCCTGGCAGCACAGCCATCCAGGAACAAAAGTTCTTTGGCACAAAGTCACACTTACATGGAACGTCCATCCATACGCATCATGCACCACAAACAAATTACAGAAAACTGCATCAACTCAACAACTTGGCGAGCGACGTGAGAGGCCCTTCTGATCAAGCTGAGGGATGGAATCTTCGATTGCCAAAAGAAGCTCAGCAAAAATCGGATGGTCCTTCCAGCATCTTACAGCAACACAACTTGGCAAAGCGCACAACACTATGACCATCTGTGACCCTTGATCCTGCCATCCGTCACCTGCTACATACAGCATGCTGCAATACCTGGTGTGCCTGCTTCCTGACGCATAGATTCTGAACCTGATGCTGTTGTACTGGTGTCTGCCCCAGCTCCTGCAATCCAAGCTGCATGGCATCATAGCGCTCCCAATCTGCCTCCAAGACAACTGGGAGCTTTTGTGCACTGGACTTGACACTGGCCAAAGAGCATCAAAGAGTCATGACCTGTTTGATCCAATTTGATCCAATTTGATCCGCTTGATGTTTCCGTTTTGTCGAAGGGATTGGTTCGTGCCAGATCTGACTGCGCCTTGGTTTCGCTTGTGCCTCGACCTCTGGTGATACGGCCCAGGTTGTACAAAGCTCCAACATGATCTTCAGCAGCTTTGCCGTGCTCCTGCATTTCAAGGGGAAACGCCCAAGCTGCTCAAGCTGCTCAAGCTGCTCAAGCTGCTCAAGCTGCTCAAGCTCAAAAACAGAAACTTTTCAGGATCCAATTGCTTTAGAAATATTTCAAACAGATGAAACAGCTGAGCTTCAGCTGCAATGCTAAAGCAGTTTGCATGGGATCTCTGAGGCTCTCCTTCCATTGGCTCAAAACCTGCCATGGAGATCTGAGTGCTTCTGGGGAGCTACGGGCAAGCGCTGCAAGACGACGCATGCCCAGCTTCCGACAGCGAACATCGGGCAAGCCATTGAGGACACACTGGGGACACTGTCACCACGACTCTGTAACTCTGAACCCGTCCTACTGGAGCTTGACAAAGCTCGGAAACATGTCATAATAGGTTGACCACCTGGGGGCGTGCCTTGAAAAAGTGAAAAAGTGGTTACAGCATGTTACGGCTGCTCTTCCTGCAATGCAGTGTAGTATCTGTGCCGTCTCTCCCTGCACCCTGCAACTGCTTGAGCTCTAAAATCGGTTCAAAGGCACCCCTACATCTATAGCCCCGGAACTTCTCGAGACCGAGCCCTCTGCTTCACACCAGTATTTCAGTAGTTCTATCATTGCTCCGATCTTTATTCTGCTACTACTCATCCTGCCACTACTTTCGTTCTGCTCCTTAGGACGAATCCCCCCAAGCTTGCTCCTCCTTTTTCCTTGCACTGACCTTCAAAACCTGATACAGTATCTTGAGGGGTGACCACAAACAAGGTCGAGACGTCATCAGTGACCGGGACGATTTTGACGTCCGGACCAAAGGCTGAAAAGCACACCTTTATCATGTTGGATTGCTATGATGGAGGAACGTCAACATTTTGGCGGTGGAACACTGACATGGCGATGGAACATGAACACATTGATGAAACATCGTCATGGAGGTGGAAGATCTTTGCACTGGAACTGTGCAACATTAACACTGGTGAAATGTCATACTGCACTCTCATACAAGTATGTCAAACTAAGTTTTGCAATACACCGTTAACATTGCAGTCTGCAATTTAGAGACACCCTGCCAAGACCAAGGGTCCAAACGGTTTGATAGCATACTCCAAATGAGGTTGAAGGTTGTTTGTTGAGAATCTACATTTTGGGTCAACATGTGCCTTCAAGCAGTGACAATTAGAGCGTTGACTTCGTTGACCACTTCCTTTCAACAACTTTTAACATTAGAGCTTTCCACGGACACCTTTCGCACTGCTGCTTTATCCTTTGCAAAGCCGCATGGTGTAGCTCTTGGAGATCAACAGGGTGGAAGCCTTCTGCAACTTTCAGCACTTGGAGGACTGCATCTGATCCGGGAGGTCTTGAGATCATTGTGACATGTCTTCCATGTCTTCACCCTCAGCCCTTTGAGATCGTCGAAACCGAAGTCGCTGTAAGATTTTCGCAGCAAAAGTGCATTTTTCATTGGACTCATGGGATTCTTGTGACAGTCTTAGGAGCCAGAAGAGTCATCGTCATCGTCATCGTCATCGTCCCCAAGGATCGCCATAGGACCGAGTGACTTCACGTCCAGTACCTTGGGCTGCTTGGCAGGCAAAGCTTCAGAGGATGACGTAGAGGAACTCTCCCACGCGAACTTCTCGCCGTCCTCCATTTGGGGCCCCTCCTCTTCTGCTGGTTTTCGGGTCATGGCATCTTTTGCATCGTTGCTTAGTTGGTCTTTCTGTGGAGGTTCCTTCAACTGATCTTCCTTTCTCTTCTTTTTCTCCTTTTTCTCAGCTTTTCTTTTCTTTTTATCCTTCTTATCCTTCTTGTCTTTCTTATCCTTCTTACCCTTCTTACTCTTTTTTTCTTTCTTTTTTTTCTTCCCATGTTTTTCTTCTTTTTCTTTTTTCTTTGCATCTTTTTTCATTTCCTTCTGCTCAATGCCTGCAACTGCAGCCTCAGAAGCCACCACAGACCAATCCACTCGATAAGATTTCTCAGTCTGACCAAGGAAGTCTCCGCATACTGAAGATACAGAAAGCCGTTTTTCTCCGTATAGTTCTGTCATCAATTTGCTAATCACCCGCTCTTGATCTGCTTTCTGGCAACACTCCATTTGAGCATAGACCCCCCGAGTTGGAGACCAACAAAGACTACAGGTCTTCAAGCTCGCAGAACACCAATCCGTCACGTACTGTGCAAAGTGTGCCAAGTCCCTAAAGCTGTTGACTTTCTTATCGAAATTGTCAGCATAACAAAGGAAGGCTGCGTCTGCATCACGTCTGAAGGCATCCACCAAACCTTCTGGTTTGTAAAGGGGCAGGTGGCTACCTTGCCCTGTCCAACTTTTGACTCTCAGAGTCGACTTGCCTCGCAACTGGAAACATCAACCCGAAACGATCAAAAGTAAAGACTGTCAACGGTGGCATCCATTTTTGTCCACAAAAATAGGCACGCGTTTGACAAGTTGATGACAAGTTGCTGCTCGAGAATTCGATCTCCACATTGAGCGGTTGCCTCGCAGAGTCCACACGGATCAAAGCGCACGCCACCTGAGGCGATCTTCCAGACAAAGCGAGGCACCGCTTCCACAAGGCTCTCACTTCAATGCAAATTCATCACTGCAATGAAAGGAGTCAAAGAGGAGTCAAATATTGTCAGATCAATTACATCAACTGATCTGTGAAGTGAGTTGTGAAAGAAGTCTGCGATGAATACGACGAGCTGCGAATATTGTGAAGTGAAATGTGAGTGAAATGATTGGTCAAAGTGAGCTGTGACTGGATGAGTTGTGAACGAAGTGAGCTATGAGGGAAGTGAGGTGTGATGTGAAATGAATTCCTCCCTCAAGGGGCAGCTGAAAAGAGTTCACAGTCTGAAATTCTGAAGAAGTCTCTGACAAGATAATTCAACATGCCTATTTTCAATTTCATGAACTTTAATTTTGGACACCAGGTTGGAACGAAATATTTGTTTCCAATGTATAGAAATTGATTGTTTGACGAAGTCTCATACGAAATATTACGAAATATTCCTATGACATTACTTTGATTTACCGTGTGTCTTTAGGCTACCTTCTGGCGGCGATAATAAGAAATTGGTTTTATGGCGCAGGCCAGGGCCTGCTCCTGGAAAGGAGCATGTGTATGGTCCGGACGATTCCGGAGGTTTCCAAGGGAATGGTGAGAATGGTGGGTTTCAAGTTGTCAGGTGGCTCAAGGCTTGTCTGGTTGCATGTTTGAGCGATGGCTTGTGGCACTTGGGGGTGGAGACGTGGCTTCGATATGCTTCGATCGAGGTACATCGAAACGGCTGCCAAACCACCCACCCTTCGGAAACGTTAATTTCCTCATGCCAGGGCTCCTCCTGAACTTTGGCACAGGAATAAAAGCTGTATTTGAAACATTTGTCACATGAAACTTCACCTTCAACGGGGAACCCAACCAGTCCAATGGCGTTCTTTACATAGCTTGCCCTTGAAATGCCTTCCGAAAACCCTCAAAATTCTGGACCCTGCAGGCCGGCCTGGAAGCAAAAGGCATGTTTTTCTTTCATTCCCCCTTGGAAAACTGCGGACCCTGCATCACATTTGTCATACCTGGCAGAACCTGGCTGGACAAACACAGACAAAAACAATCTCTGGCAGAACCTGGCTGAAGAGCAATCCCTTCAATCCCTGCAGCAACAACAACAACAACAACAACAACAACAACAACAACAACAACAAATAAAAGTAAAAATAATGACAATAAAAATGATAATTGTATAATTATGCTTATATTAAAAATGATAATGCAAGAGATCCAGATGAGGCAGGTGTTATCCCAAAGTATTCTTGGCCTCATCCCTTGCAAAGGGGCAACCCTTCCACCCCAAACAAGAAAGGACAAATAAAAGAGGAAGGCCGCTGCATCAACATGTATTGCATCAGTGCATTCAGTGACAGGAAGAGGAAATGACCCCATTCACGGCAAATACTTGGCAACCCCTTCTACCCTGCCAAACTAGAAGTAGATGCATGAAATGACCCGAAACGTGATGCCACAAAATCACAGGACAGGACATGGCATGAGATGAGATGAGGTGACAAAAACGCTAGGTCCAACCCTAGGAAGCCAGCCTCCCCGCAGGATGCCAAATGATCTCATAGAACTAGTGCCCTACCCCCCTTCAACCAAACCTACCTCGAGAACAATGCAGAACAGAATAGAAAGAGAAAGAAGCGAAGAGAGAGAGGGAGAGAGAGAGAGAGGAGAGAGGAGAGAGAAGAGAAGACAGAGGGACAGGGAGGGAGAGAACAATAGAAAATAGAATAGGATAAAATAGAATAGAATAGAATAGAATAGAATGGAAAGGGAATGGGACCAGAATAGGACAGGATAGGATAGAACAGGATGGGACAGGATAGGATAGAAAAGAATAGAATACGATAGGACAGGACAGGACAGGATAGGACAGGATAGAATAGAATAGACTGGAATGGACTGGAATAGGATAGAATGGGATAGAATGGAATGGAATGGAATGGAATAGAACAGGATAGGGTAGAATAGAATAGAATAGAATAGAATAGAATAGAATAGAATAGAATAGAATAGAATAGGATAGAATAGAATAGGATAGAATAGAATAGGATAGGGTAGGATAGGATAGGATAGGATGGAATAGGATGGATTAGGATGGAATAGAATAGGATAGAATGGAATGGAATGGACTAGAATAGGATACGATAGGATAGAATAGGAGAGGACAGGACGGGATGGAATAGGATAGAATGGGTTAGCATGGAGAGAATGGAATAGGAGAGAATAAAATAGAATAGAATAGACTAGACTAGACTAGACTAGAATAGAATAGACTAGACTAGACTAGAATAGAATAGGATAGAATAGAATTGGATAGGATAGAATAGAATAGGACAGGATGAGAATAAAATAGAATGGGACAGGACAGGACAGGGTAGAATAGAATAGAATAGGAGAGAACAGGATAGGATAGAATAGAATAGGATAGAATAGGATAGGACAGGATAAGATAGGATAGGATAGAAAAGAATAACATCAGAGAAAGAGAAGAGAAACGGCAGAAGAACAGCCGCAATTGACAAGACTTGGCCTTGCATCACCTCCCTTCAAAAGCCAACCTTCCAAGGGCCAAATCGGCCCCATGCCCCATGCCCCGCACTGGGCTCCACCCTTTGGAAAATCCTGGGCCTCTCCGTACAGACCAAACTCACGGCGCAGCGCACGAAGTCCCAAGGTTTCAGCACCCTCCATCACCCGGAATTGCACTCGCGGCTTTCCAGGAGCCATGGCTCTCTCACTGCACTACTTAGTGACTACTTCATTCATTCTTCATTCACTTCCAATGACTTTAATTCACTTTCACTGCTTTCACTCTCATTGTCACTTTCTATTTCCCGGACAGTTTGGATTCCGAGGCTTCTGGTGCATGAATCATATCATATGGGCGCCAGATTCTGACCATATCAGCTGCATCTTCACCTGCTTAAACATCGACTGGCAATTAAATCTCGCGAATTTGCGAAAGGTTTTGGAATTAAAGGGCGTGTGATAGGGCCCTTGCGACTTGCCTCGCTTCTCTGAAGTTGTATCACTTATTTTTTGGCCTGAATCTCAAACTGCTTATAAGGCATGTAATGCCCTTACATTCCTGAGACAAACCTGGCAGCACGAATTGGGTCGAAACGAGGTAGTTCCATGACATTCAATTCGAAAATGGAGATTGTAGAGGAACACTTTCAAGCTGAACGCATGTCACAGCCCTGTTCCCACACTGGCACGCAGCTGAGCCATGGTCATGGTTCGATGCATTTTGTCAGCCTGAGGTGGAGGCAATGTCATAGCGCATGGAGGCAAACTGCATGAACGACACTCCGATTTCCATCGACCCCTGTCAGCTGGTTCAGGAGTTGGCACTGCCACTGGGTTGTTTTGTGGTTTCGGTCGGGATGACCAAACACTGCATGCGACACATGTAAGTACTCAATCTTCTGAGCTTGCAAGAATGAACTGAATGTTGGCCAAAACCCGTCCATTGGCGTTTGCTCATGGCATCGAAGCAAATCATGTGCTCCATTTCTTGGTAAGGGGGTTGTACAGCCCTCAAAACCGGCTTTGCGTCTACAGTTTGGAACTTTGCAAAAACAGACTTCGACCCACCTTCAACCGCCATGACCAGCCCTGGCTCACAATGACTGCGCAGGTATCAAACTGTTGAAGTCCTTGGTGAAAGGACTTTGTTGAATGGACTTTTGATATTGAACAAACGCGATTTTGAATGCAGAAAGCGTTCAAACAATTGCCAACATTTGAATGGTCTAGAAATGCGCCAAGGACGCTGGAGCCGAAACTTGCAAACAAAGGAAACATGAATACACACTGTTGACACACGTCCACACATGAGAGACATGCATATGTACAAGCACATATGACACACATGCAAACGACGGACAAACGTTCATGATTTACACTTCATCACTTGCACATGGGGATTCTACATGTAATATATTCATATTGCATGTCTTTTTGCATTCACTGTTTGACATTTTACCAAACCAATGGTATGCAGCACGCATAAAGACATACGAGCCGCCACCACGCAATTGGAGCCCGTTGCATTTTAGAAAATGTAATTTCTGCCTATTAGTAGTAGACAATGAATGCACATTCCCCACATTGAAGTTGCGACCTGCAGCACTTCCACTCGATGTTCTTCGAATCGGATTCCTCGTGTTACTCTTTCGTTCCCAAACGCGAAGACCTCCAGGATCGTTTTTTTTTCGGCCGCTTGCGTGGTGAAGATTATCACGTCATGGGGCGCTGCCTAGGAGCACCACGCTTGTCTTGGAGGTATTTCTCCTTAGATGGCACCCGTTCAGGCGAGACTGGAGATGTTTCTCTCTGTTTGTATTTTTCAGGGCACCCCAAACATGACACTGTGATACCAAATGTTGCGGACATGTTGGGTCTCTCTCAGTTCAAACCAAATGAAAGAAATTTCATGGAAAGACGGTACAAGGAGGAAACATTCCCAAGTTCAGAATGTCGGAAAGTTTAAAACCTGGACATAAAGCAAGTAAAGCATATGACAAATAGTTTTGAATCTAATGTTTCATCAAAGCAGCAAGAGCGCGTCGGTTTTGAGGTGTCAAACATTGGATGAAAGTTCTTCGCAGCGTCTTGTCCTGGAAGTTTCGGATCTTCGCGACCATGCGCTCCAGGTCCAACGTGTCTCTCTCAACAGGCGAAGGCAAAGGTGTCGCAGGCTTCGGCTTCGACTCAGCCTTCACCTCCGGTTTTTCCTCGGTCCAAAAGAACAGAAACAGCCAAGCATAGCCAAGCATAGCCAAGAAAATCAAAACCAGTCAGGCTCTTCAATGGCAAGACTTATTTAGGAACACAGACAGTAATAATCTGATGACATATCGACTTGTGCAACCGTGGCTTAGGCCACAGAACGCTCAGCACTAGGAAGAAAATACCTCACACCCTCAACACATCCTAGGAATCCCGATTGCAATGAACTCGTTCCGTTCATACTGTGAGCCCAAGGAGCTTTTTGGGAGGCTGTAGTCAATTTGGTTTCTGAAGAAGTACTGCTCGAGCTGCTGCTTCCAGAGCTACTGTCAGACTCGGCATCAGAATCCCTGCTTTCAGTTTTCGTCTCAGATCTTAGCCGTTTCTTTTCCCTCAGAAATGTTTCCAGGCGCTCCTTGACCCTTGGAGACAGTGCGGAGATTTCTGCAGCACGCTTTTCCAAGGAAAGCTCCAGCAATCGAGCCCACAGCTTGGCCGCAGAAGCATCCTCTGCGCCACTTGTTCCGTGACCATTCTGACGGCCTTGTGGATGCGAACGTTGAGATGGTCCCGGTTTTGATCCGGTTGACTTTGGTGCCACTGTTTTAGAGACTGGCTTTGGCTTGGCCTTCGGAGCTGTTGGCGGAACTTCGTTTACCGTTCTTGGCCTCCGTGGTATGCTGGCGAAAGCCAACTCAATTGTCTCTTCCAAAGATACGCGCCTTCTTTTTCTCGAGTTCGCTTGAACTTTGTCATGCGAAGCCTTGACACCAACTGCAGCTTGGGCTGCTGCCGTTGTGAAGGCATTAGGGAAAGGCACGCCAGGTGGTGAAAAAACAGATGTTGCGGAAACCGGGGAGTCAGATTGCTTGCGTGATGTAGGCTGTGCAGGCACACTTTTGAGGAGAGATTCATAAGCCACCTTGACCGAGCGGAACTCATCCACATCTCCACCCTTGTCAGGATGGGTCTCCAGTGCTCGTTTCTTGTAGGCAGCTTTCACTTCCTCCTGATTGCATCCAGGCTGAAGACCTAACACTCCATACGGAGAGAGCATTCCAAGGCATCAAGATCTACTTTCGAGCACCGTGAGCACCGCTCCTCACATGGCGTGGCCACATCTCTTGTGGGTTGGAGCCCTAAGCTTGCTGAATCTACCTTGAGAGCTGTATGCTTGACAGAACCGAAACCACAGTACATCGAAAACCTATGACTCTGACTATGTTCCATTATACAATATCTTTGGTTCTGTTGGAATCACAATGCGCTGTCACAAACTAGAGTTTCCCTAACCGATAAAGACACCTTGAAAGCTGCCACTTGAGAGCCAGATGCTGCCAGACGAAGAAATGCACACTGTGATGAGTCAGGACTCCACGCAGTCACAGCATTCTACTTACGCATCCTTCCACGGCTGCCTCTTCTGGGCAGACGTGAAGTTGCTGAAACGAAAAAAAACGACAAGACCTTGGAATACTGTAGCAACGCAGTCATGAATAGAATCAATAGTTTTGGCAGTGCCAGTGTGCTCCCTGACAACTGCTTCTCATACCCCAATCCAATCAATCCCACATCGGTGACTTGCACCTTTCGTATAATGCGAGCCACTTGGTGACGGACTAATAACATAATGTGCAACTTCAAAGGGGCGTCAACCTTCCCCACCTCACCCAAACCAAGTCCCCCCGACACAAAGACTATGCCACAAACAGGCATGTTTTGCGGGGTTTGAGAGGTTCATATCCAGGTGGCCATCCATAAAACGACCATTTCCCAACCCGCCAAATGATTCTAAATGACTCTAAATGTGCATTGCTTAGACCACTCACATGTCATCCACAATTGGGATCAATTGGGTTTGTTCTTGGGGATATAACCCGCTATCTCACTGCACCCAATATCTGATCAAAAAAAACGAGTTGATCCGATGTTTCCCATTGTGAAGGGTTCGATGAACACTTCATTAAAAAACAATACATGTGCAACTCTCTGCGGACAATCCCCAAACAAAAACATGTCCAACATCGTAAATCATAAACGTTGAATAGTTGCACTGCTTGCCTGCCTCCTTAGAATAGAAGAAGAGGGATCAATGACGGCCCCACAATTTGGATTATCTTGAAAGCTGCGCATTCTGATTTGCAGGTTCACTTTGAAGCGCAGATGGGACCAGAAATCCTGGAATTTCATTGGCCAATCTTATGGTGATCATCCAAGTCCAAGTGGCACCTGTTTTCCCCCAACTCCAGCCACAAAGGTCAAATAGAAAGTTGCAGACACTCAAGGAGTCAAGTCTTCAACTCAGCCGCTTAGCGGCTAGGGCCTGGTCCTGTAGCTGAGCTTAAGTTTCGACAAGGCGGGAGCATGGACAGCCCATTGCCGGACAGGACTCCACAGGAAGACAACATTGATGCTTTGCTCAAACTGTTCGTAGAGCAGGGCTGCCACGTGCCAAGGCGGCGGCCATGTGTGGGCAGCAGCAGATGCGGACAACCTTCATGGAGGTACAACCGTTTCATGCTTTGCCTGCGCAACGAGTGCGTGAAGGTTTGGTCGGTCGACTTGCTGCAATTTTTGAGTTTGCCTTTTTTCAAGATAGCCACCAGTCACGGATTATCAAAAGCACAATCCCTTGAACAAATCAGTGTTTGAACACTGAGCTCTTTAACACTCAAAGCTTTCTCAAGCCCAGAGGGCCTTGTCCCGACAAAGCGCAACCACATTGGCTTGAACTGCTCGGATGTCCAAGTTCCGCACAATGCGCAATGCATAGCTTGGGCGGCACAATTATTTTCTTGTTTTTTAATCCAACATACACAAGGCATCGTATTGCTTCAAGGCCTCCTCAGATATTGCAGAATATTCATCGGCCAAGTAATGCAATTGTCACTTTATTTCGCATCTGTCAGATCTGAGCGTGTCTACTGTGGTGTCTTCAAGCCATGGTCATTTGACTGTGGCAGCTCTGGCCTCCCTGGGGAATCCTAAGTACCTTGACCAATGAAGGCTTACCAGTGAACCCAAAAAGAACATCCGACAAACGTTTCAGCAACGCAATCCATGAACGAGCACTATGGGAACGGTGAACGGAGTGGCAGAATCAGGAAGTGCCTGCTTGTCAGATCCAGCTCGTGCTACTGGTGCTCAAGTTCAATACTATCTTGCCAGGACAATTCTCGGAGCTTGAAGTCTACTCTTCTCTTTAAGTAATGGGCTCTTCATCATGGCAGCCAAATCCAGCTTTCCCACAGACTCCCCTTCTTATCAACTTCCCTGGCGGTCGATCAAAAGATCACCCGCGCGGCATACAAGCGTATTCCATTCTCCCCATCCAGAACCCGACTGCCCTCGCACTTGGCTCCAAAAAGGCCACATCCTCTTCAAGCGGCTGCATCAAACCCGATACTCTTCTCTGAACCCTCAGGACGTCAGATTCAGTACTGCGGGACTTGCCAGAACCAAACATAATCACAGCTGCCAGATTGCAAAAGAACTATAGTAAAAAGCTGTAATCTTCAGTGGTCCATGCTTCTCCTGGATGCCATCACATTGATCCAAGCTGGGCGGTATGGAAACAGCCACGGCAAACTGGGGTTGCCTCAAGCTGTCAGCTAGCAGCTAGCAGGCGATGGGAATGTATTCAAGGAACAGCTTTCTGCAAGTGGAATCTCCTCAACTACCCTTCGCATGTGGAGGGTTGATCCATGGCACAAAGCTGTCCCCTGTAAATGGTTTGGACCAGACCTTGCATTCCCCACTCTCATGGGAAACCGCTTGCGTCCAAACGGTTCAGTGCACCAGGTCCAGATGTCGCACTAGAAGTGACTTCAACAAACGTCCTGTGACCAGCTGAAACGAAAATGACATGTCTACACTAATTAGAAGCCCGGAGGATAGAGATCCGAATGTGAGAGCAAGATAGCAGAATTCACATGTCTTCAACCTCGCTTCCCAGTGTCTTTGAGTCAAAGTGTGCTCAAGATAGCCTAAGTCCCACGCCTCTCTCAAGCATGTCACACACCCGAAAACAAGAACCTTGCAAGTACTTGCCTGGAATCTCAGGTTTTCCATTGTAGATCCTGAAACTTGGGTCTTAAAGTGAGTTCTCACAGAGCTAGCGAGAGCAAATAGAATTATTTTGGACTTTTGGAAGGTCTAACATGGTATGACGAATGAACCATGTTCTTGGGCGTTCTATATCAGTCTAGTTGGGGAAATTCAGCTTACACCCCTGCACCCTGGCATCTACTTTCAAAAGGTTGCTCGGGTCCACTTTGATTGGCCCATCATGCAAGACACAGGGGTCTGGGGCCTGCAGGGGGTCCCATTCAAGACCCTAAGTACTGAAAGCCTGTGACGGGCTGCGATCAATGTGACAAACCACACCGCAATTGGCTGCGGTTCCGTTTTGTTTGGTGGGCAACGTGCCATTCTGGCACTTCAGGGTCTCCTAGAGCTGGGGGTTGCAGAAGGCCCACCGGAGCTTTCAGCCGATTTTGGTGCCAACTGAGCCTTGTAGCCCGCCCTGGGAGCAGCTCTAAGGGTGGACCATCAACACATCACTGGACGTTTTCAAGAGAATTCCCATCATGAAAAGAACTGCCGGCATTGCCTCATGCTCTACACTTGAGTACTCCCAACCATTACATTTTGTTTGCAATTCATCACTTTGAGGGAGTACACCATTTATGAACAGACACATCTGAGGGAGATATGAGATCGAGCTCCCGGATGTAGAACGAATGGTTTTCTGACATGGTCAAGAATGACAGGTCCCGACGCTCCTTGAGCATTGCTGGCAAGGTCACGAAATCGGCACACAAACTGCAATGCAGTCGAACACGGCCCACAACATCCTCGCAACTATTTGCCTCGAACACTTGAGGTTCCCCCGTAGACCCCGGGAATGGGGTTTGAATTGCGTTCCCAAAGAGTCAGCAAGGGCAAATAGAACCATTTTGGACTTCAAAGGGTTGGCAGAACGAAGGTCTAGCATTGTATAGCGCGTCAACCATCTTCTTGGGCGTCCTATATCAGTCTAGTCGGGGAAATTCAGTTTTCATACGGGTTCCTCGGGTCTACTTTGATTGGCGGATCATGTTAGACCAAGGTGTGTGGAGCCTGGAGGGGGCCTCGTTACAGACCCTAAGTCTTGGGGGTAGAGCGAAAGGGCGTACTTGGCTGATGACTTGTTAGCCCAAGAGGGAACAGGTTCACATGGTAATGTTCACATGCTGCTCTCACGCGTCCTGGCATCAACCCTTTCCCTTGACCACGTCTGAGTGCCACGATCTAAGTCTTAGACATTGCTTCGCGGAGCTCATGTTCAAATAGCAGTTGAGTTCGATTGGTCGATGGAGATTCTTAGATACACAAAGATTGTGTTACCTAAGACTTCTCTCACGCAGCTCACAGACTGAGGCCCATGTTGTACATCTTCTACCGCTCAATTTCTAAGACCGCTGGAATGCATGTGTACCGTTTGGCCTCCGACTAAGTCGCAACGGCCGGCCATTTGGACAAACCCTTTGCGATGCCCCAGCAAGTATGAGTTCTTTGTGGACAGCCAGATGTGCTGTTTGACCGTTGCGCTTTGCTCAAGATGGGCTGGGCAGATGCTACCAACATGCTTTTGGCCTGAAACGGGATGCTCATGACGATTCGCTCACCTTGGCTTCAACCAAACGTCTGCAATGTTTTGCTCGTAACGGTTCCCGTAGATAACTTCCCTGGCGGTCGATCAAAAGATCACCCGCCCGGCATACAAGCGTATTCCATTCTCCCCATCCAGAACCCAACTGCCCTCGCACTTGGCTCCAACTCCAAAAAGGCCACATCCTCTTCAAGCGGCTGCATCAAACCCGATACTCTTCTCTGAACCCTCAGGACGTCAGATTCACTACTGCGGGACTTGCCAGAACCAAACACAATCACAGCTGCCAGATTGCAAAAGAACTATAGTAAAAAGCTGTAATCTTCAGTGGTCCATGCTTCTCCTGGATGACATCACATTGATCCAAGTTGGGCGGTATGGAAACAGCCACGGCAAACTGGGGTTGCCTCAAGCTGTCAGCTAGCATGCGATGGGAATGTATTCAAGGAACAGCTTTCTGCAAGTGGAATCTCCTCAACTACCCTTCGCATGTGGAGGGTTGATCCATGGCACAAAGCTGTCCCCTGTAAATGGTTTGGACCAGACCTTGCATTCCCCACTCTCATGGGAAACCGCTTGCGTCCAAACGGTTCAGTGCACCAGGTCCAGATGTCGCACTAGAAGTGACTTCAACAAACGTCCTGTGACCAGCTGAAACCAACAGAGGTACCATCGCAACCCCTTGTGGCTTGGTACGGCATCGGAAATTTGCCTTGTTTCAAAGACTCAAGAGTTCAGTGCAGGAAAAATAGTTGTGACAGCATGGCGACGTATCTTGCAGATCTAGGCCCTGGTGGATTCCGATTCCCATGGCATTTCTTTGCGCTTCACGCCACCCTTCACGCCGCAACCCAGTCTGGGGAACAAGTTCAAGAAGCAAATGGTCAGCGTGTAGGGCAGTTCGCCAATGGGTGGAAGAACGACTCCGGACACACAGCAAAGGAACTGGCTCTACGCATATTTGTAGCTCAGGCTCAGTTCTTACGCTCTCCGCTTTCACCTGGGATGATCTAGCATCATCTGGAAACAAGCCAAGCAATTACATCTCTATCAGCATAGGGGCCAATCTTCGTGGTGTTTATACAATTTGGCAACTGATTAAGATGTCTGTGGAGTGAGATCCTCAACTTTTCCTGAGTTTTTCTTGCGGACATTTGTCTCTACACTCTATACATGCATGGCCGGCACTAGGTGCAAATTCAATTTAGCCATGCTGAGCGAGGCGTTCATTTGACCAAATTCTCCTGATCCAATGCTGCCGTTCGGCTCTGGTTCTTCAAGTCCAGAGATGAGTCACCTCACGGGAAGCTCCTGCAAGGCGCGAACAGCAAAACGCGGTCGACTTTCCCATCCATCAACCCAGCGATTCGAGAGCTGAACATCTGTCAATGCTTCGCAGAAACTGAGTCGCTCGGGTGCAGGCTTTGCTGTCAGACTATGCACGCGCTACTGATCGCACCCAGAATTCGGACGTTCTCCCGAGGTCCAAATACTAAGACTCAACCAACCCCATGGCTGATCGGCGGGCATGGCAAATGAATGGTCCAATTTCTGTAACTTCATTGTCTGGTTGCTTGCTCTATCTTGATTCACGACTGCTTGCTCCCAAGAGTTACATGTTCAAAACTTGGCCCTGCGAGGCAAAAATGCCGATGGCTCATCGATTTCTTAAAGAGTCTAGCTCTGCACCAGCGGTTTTGCCTTCCCTGCGTGCAGCTGCGTGTCACTGGAAAGAGTTTCAAAGTGTAGAGTATGCCTGCGGTGACAGATCTGAGACCTCTGAGACGGATTACCCCGAAGACCCTGCAGCTTGTGCATCTGAACCATCTGGGTACAACACTGTGGGCATCTTACGGCTGAAAATCACTTCTCCCATGCTTTTGTATGCTTGCCCCGTTTTTGAAAGACCAAGGCAACCGCATGTGTTGCAAAGTGCGCTTTGTATGATTGCCATGCCCTGCACCCAGGAAGACAAGGGTTCAAGCCGCTAACATTTGGCTTTGTGCACTAAGGATCTTGGCGTCACAAGACAAGCGCTGGTGGCTCAAACGCCTAAAGAAAACGGATTCGACCCCAATACAGAGGGCTTTGCCTTCAGTATTGCAGCACATGACTGAAAGGCATGTGGGTATGTGCCTGTGGTCCTGTGATGTCCTTTGGTTATCCCTTTTCTAGCCAGACAATGGTGGAGACATCAGGTTGGTGAACCTTCCTCAAAACGTGATCACAACGGGGTAAACCCCGGGCCTTTCTCAAACACGCGACACACCTGAAAAAGAGGACATACTTGGCTGATGACTCACTGGCCTAAGAGAGATTTGCCCAAAGGGGGCTTTGCCCAGCATTGAGGGCTTTTCCGCGACCGCCCTGCAACGTGCCATTCTGGCACTTGAGGGTCTCCCACCGGAGCTTTCAGCCAATTTTGGTGCCAACTGAGCCTTGTAGCCCGCCCTGGGAGCAGCTCTAAGGGTGGACCATCAACACATCACTGGACGTTTTCAAGAGAATTCCCATCATGAAAAGAACTGCCGGCATTGCCTCATGCTCTACACTTGAGTACTCCCAACCATTACATTTTGTTTGCAATTCATCACTTTGAGGGAGTACACCATTTATGAACAGACACATCTGAGGGAGATATGAGATCGAGCTCCCGGATGTAGAACGGATGGTTTTCTGACATGGTCAAGAATGACAGGTCTCGACGTTCCTTGAGCATTGCTGGCAAGGTCACAATATCGGCACACAAACTGCAATGCAGTCGAACACGGCCCACAACATCCTCGCACCTATTTCCCTCGAACACTTGATTTTCTCGTAGAACCCGGAAACGGGGTCTTGAATTGCGTCCCCAAATAGAACCATTTTGGACTTCAAAGGGTTGGCAGAACGAAGGTCTAGCATTGTATAACGCGTCAACCATCTTCTTGGGCGTTCTATATCAGTCTAGTCGGGGAAATTCAGCTTAGACCCCCTGAACCCTGACATCTACTTTCATATGGGTTCCTCGGGTCTAGTTTGATTGGCTGATCATGTTTAGACCAAGGTGTGTGGAGCCAACTGCTTGAGGGAAGAACGAAAGGACGTACTTGGCTGATGACTCGTTAGCCCCAAGAGAGACTTTTGCCGAAGCTTTTCTGCAACTGCCATGGTATGTGTGCATGTGTGTGTGTGTGTGCGTATGTGCGGGTGGGCTCGGCTCAGTATCTTTGCATCTATGTCAATTCGATCTGGAAACAAAGCCTTTCGCAAAACAGTTGAACGAATGCAAAAAGACGGGCAAGAATATGCTTCGTTTGCAGGCATCCAAATGTCCTCAATCTGGCTTCCCAGTAGTGTCTTTGAGTCAAAGTGTTCTCAGAATTGCGAGAGCTCCGGGCCGGGCTTTTCCGCCACTGCCCTGTTGATGGCAAATTTGTGGAGTGCCTGAACAAATGCTGTCCAGATAAAACTGGATTACGGCCACGGACCTTGGAGAATCTGGCTTCCCAGCGGTGTCTTTCAGTCAGAGTGTGCTCAACATGGCGACTCCCTACGTCACACACCTGAAGGAGAGGACGTGCTTGGCTGATGACTCGTTAGCCCCAGAGGGAGCCTTGCCGAACGTTGAAGGCTTTTCAGCGACTGCCATGGTATGTGTGCGTGTGCGTACGTGCGGGTGAGTTCCACTCAGCATCTTTGCGTCTATGTCACTTCGATCTAGGAACAAAGCCTCTCACAAAACAACCGAACGAATCCAGGATCACATTCTCAGCATGCAAAAAGACAGGCAAGAATATGCTGCCCTCGCCGGCATCCGAATGTGAATGCAGGATAGCAGAATTCCCAGGTTTTCAATCTGGCTTCCCAGTGGGGTCTTTGAGTCAAAGTGTGCTCAACAAAGCGTAAACCCCGGGCCTTTTTGGAACATGTCACACACCTGAAGAAAAGGACATACTTGGCTGATGACTCACCAGCCTAACAGGAAGCTTTGCCCAACATTGCTCCGCCAATGCCCTGTTGATGGCAAAAGTTCATGGAGTACCTGAACAAACGCCGTCCTTGTGAAACTGGATCGGGAGCACGGACAACCTTCGTTCCTCCAATGACATGTCTACACTTCGTGGTTAGGAACTTGGGGAATCTAGCTTCCCAGCGGTGTCTTTCAGTCAGAGTGTGCTCAACAAAGCGTAAACCCCGGGCCTTTCTCGAACATGTCACACACCTGAAGAAGAGGACGTACTTGGCTGATGACTCACCAGCCTAACAGGAAGCTTTGCCCAACATTGCTCCGCCAATGCCCTGTTGATGGCAAAAGTTCATGGAGTACCTGAACAAACGCCGTCCTTGTGAAACTGGATCGGGAGCACGGACAACCTTCGTTCCTCCAATGACATGTCTACACTTCGTGGTTAGGAACTTGGGGAATCTAGCTTCCCAGCGGTGTCTTTCAGTCAGAGTGTGCTCAACATAGCGTGAACCCCGGGCCTTTCTCGAACATGTCACACACCTGAAGAAGAGGACGTACTTGGCTGATGACTCACCAGCCTAACAGGAAGCTTTGCCCAACATTGCTCCGCCAATGCCCTGTTGATGGCAAAAGTTCATGGAGTACCTGAACAAACGCCGTCCTTGTGAAACTGGATCGGGAGCACGGACAACCTTCGTTCCTCCAATGACATGTCTACACTTCGTAGTTAGAAACTTGAAGAATGCAGATCCACGTGAATATCCTTTTGGCTTTGAGTGTGCTAAATACCTTGAACAGCCCTGGTGTTTACCTCGGCACCCGGAAGTTCCGATCAACGCCGCAGTCTTTCTTGCGAACCCAAAGCAAAGGGCTCGCTGCCACTGTGTGCTTGGCCGCTTTCCAGTGAATGGTCGCCACTGTTTGTGTTCGCATTTCCGGCTGCGTCGAGGACATGCAACAGGCCATCTTGGCCACACTCTCATAGAAAACGTTTCTGGCGGTCATTTGAGAACTTCCCACAGAGAAGCCTCGCGTAAAAGGATGATTTTGTTCATACAAATTCAAGTGCCCTCTTTTGCTGGGGTGGACCCGGACTTTTTTCCACTGAAAATGAATGTGGCTGGCTGGATGACATCAGTGTTGGATATCTCATGCAGTTGCTTTTTGTGATGCATCGACTTCTTTGAAAGTGCCGAAGCAGATCTCGTCCGGAGAGGAGTCTCACGTGTGAACGCGGTATGGGCTCACTGCCCTTCGCTGCAGAAAACTCGACGGCCAACGGCTAAGCTCATCGAACCCCAAGTCCTTCTGATGGCTTCGCAACATTGCAGCACCTGTTCCTTGCCATGGCGAGAGAGGAGAAGGACATTGTGTGACCTTCTGGTCTTCCACTGGTGCCAGCGGCGAAGGTCGGGGCAGCAGGAGGAGCACAGAATCTTCTGCAAAGGAATCACTTGACCGACACATGTTCTTCACGAGCTTCACCAGTCGGGCCTCAACGAAAACTGCAAAGAAGGTTTTGTTTTCTTGATTCCATTTGATTCCGCAGGGATTATAGCTATAGTCTCATGTCCACAGGGGATGGCGCGTCGGAGCATTTGATCTGCATTTCTCGGATGTTGCATATAAAGATCAATCCAGGGCAGCGTTGGGCGATCGGGGTCAAAGCCAGAGTGTCTGCATAAAATCTGGTGTTCGACAAGGGTGCGAGTTGAGCCCTCGACTAACCTCTTGACCAATTGCCTTGGTGAAGCTGGTCTTTCCATCAACGAAAACGGTGGTGTTGACCACTGAGCTCACCACCTAGCTTTGACTATGGCAAAAGCGTTATCAATCAATTTTTTGGACAAGGATGCTGGTCATACATGGTTGGGGCGCGTTCTTACGCCACAAGGTTCGTCCAACCACATCATTCACTTGAGACGCCTCATGGACCAGGTGTCAAAGTCATATTTTCTGTGAACCGTTGGATGCTGCAAAATGGGAAAGGTTCGACTGCGAATCGGCTCCGTTTTTTCAAATCCGTTGTCAGTTCTGTGGCCCGCTTCGTTCACTGCAGTATCTATCAGAAAGACTTGCATGCTATTTCAATCTATTTCAATCTATTTCAATTGAATGTCGGAAACTGGTTCGGAGTATTCTGCCTCCACCTGGTGACATATGTAGATTGGTCAGCACCTTTGGTACGCCAGGGCTTGGCTGTGTATAGAGGCAGCCCGGGCAAAAAGTTGGGAGCATGTGTGGTGCAAACGGCATTGGCGTTTTGCCTCAACTGCCACGTAGTCGATGGGTTGTTCGGGTGCTGGACTGGGAAATGCACAAAAAGTTGGGAGACCACGTCAACAATGTGACGACAAATTGCAAGCTTATTGTTGCTATTCCAAACTAGGCCCATGGGGTGAAGTTGCTCTTGATTCTGCTGTTTGGGCGACACATGAGGAAGGATTCATTTTGTTCTGCCTACGCTGACGTGTGGGGCAATTATGCGGGTGAATGAAAACATGTTTGAGAAACCGTTTTGAGGTCAGTTGACTGGAAAGGTGTTCGCTTCAAGATCCTTGCCTTCGGGGCAGGGCAGTTGTCAGGTTTGCATGCTTAGGCTGGAGAGCCAGCAGCTCGCTGGAAGGCGGGACATTCTCTGGTCAAACAGATCACCTCTACCCGAAGCAGCTGCTGCCTCAAGTTGTTCTTGGTGTTTTGCTCGAGTCAGTTTTAAGTTTTGGACAGTCAAGCGAGGGGTCTTTCCCCTTCCCGCCCTGAGGTGCAGTTGACTATGGGAGCCTGTGCGACCCGGCATGGAGAGAAATTTGATCAACAATATCATGATTATCAGCATGCATGCCGCTGCATGCTGCTATTGGGGCTCCCCGAAGCCGCACATTGCAGAACTTTCAATCGTGGCTTCCATGTTGTACCCATTTTGAAGCATGCACCCACACACCTTGAGCCCTCTCGTGTAACTGCCAACATGAGCTTGTGTGAGGTTGGAAGCAAACAACGTTGATCAATATGTAATGATGGTGTAAATTCCAGGTTCTATGATCTACTACATACCAACCTATTTGAACTCAATCTCATGCGCAAAGCGACTTGCTGAGTGTCGCAGAGCCACTCTGACCGCCTGGCCTAGAAACAAAAAATTGATGAGTCCAAGCAATCACAGCACACAGGCAGTACCATTGCCAAAGCAGAATCTGGCCTCTCCAAGAAAATGGTTGAAGCAAGTGTCCCTGTCATTCAAGAGCAGACTCGCGGGCCAGCAAAGAAGGTGATCCTAGTTTACATGTGACGCGAGGACACCAAACTGTTTCGAGGAATGATGTAGCCAGTGTAGTCGTACCATATGTCAACGCTTGTTGCGCCTTTGGTTGTGTCTGGTGCCACAAACTGGCAGATTGGAAGGCTACGCTACTTCGCGGCGCCTGGCAAGTTCAATTGACCCAAGCCTTCCTGGCCTGACATATCCGACAAAAAGCAAGCACAATTTCAACGAATCCAACTTCTCCTGGCCTTGCTGTTTCGGTATGTCTGAGAGCGTAATTTGCCAGATGTAGGTGGGCAGAATGGACACGCTTCAAAAGATTCGTTCAATTTCTACGAGGATTTCGATGGCCGAAACAAAACTTTGTTCACAAAGCTGAAATAAAATGTTGCGCCAGACTCAAGAAGAACGCCTCAGAGACAGAGTTGTCAAATTCAAAATATCATCGAACTCAAAAAATCGATCGAAGACTGGCTGCGCACAAGCTCGTCCAACCCTGGAGCACGCTTGGCCCCAAACACTGCTTCCGTCCCTGACAATGCCCTGTGTGATCAATCTACACCTAGTTTCACTGATCGGCACAAGGCACTCAAGGCATCTTAAGACACCTAAGGGATCCTAAGGGATTGATTCCGAACGAACCGCGCTTTTGAATTCCAAGAGGCTTCCGTGTGCAGCCAAAGCACATGTCAACAAAGCAGCGGAGGCCACGTTTACTCGTGGCCCGGTGCACCACTTCTCTCTTCTTTAAAGCACGTACCCTCCAATTCCTCAAGAGTCTACCGAGAGTCTACCGTTTGGGCCTGTGAATCTGTCCATACCAAAGCTTCTGCGAGTCAAGTTCTGCGAATTGACATGGCGGTTGTGCGTACCGCTCATGGCAGTTACCACGCAAATTGTGAGTGAGATAGAAAAAGGATGAAAAAGATTGAAAAAGGATGAACAAGGATCTCCAGGTCTCTCTCCCCTCTCCATAGGTAACAAGGTTGCAGACGTCATTGTTTTTGCCTCAGATTTTGATCCGAAGGCTTTGAAAACTCTTTTTTGCCTTAGAAGTGCCCACGTTCAAGACTTGTGGGCTTCAACTTCTGGATTGAGACAAAAACCTTCGCTCCAAATCTCAGGGCCACCACCTCTCTCAAAGGTGAAGGTACGTGGCGAGAGTTTCCCAAACGTTGGGACACACCAATATTGTAGACATATTTGCCCTTCACACCATGTCTCTTGGCAGGAAAGACCTTTAGCGATCTTCAACCATCAAACACGCTATTCTGTTCGTAAAGATCTTTTTGCAATCAATCTGCACCCGTCCACCTAAGCCGAGAAGGCTTCACTCCTCACAACAACACGTGATGCCCGTTTTTTGTATCTAACAAGCTGGGAAATCTGGAGGATGTTTCCCCTCGAATCTTCAATCTTGAGTTTTGGCGCCTGGATCAAACAGAAGGGAAGACGCTTGGTCTTTGAAGGAGCTAGAGGTATTTTCTCACCAGAGATCTTCTGAACCTCCAATCGATACTATGGTGAATCCTGCAATTTACAAGATTTGTTCTTTGCATCACTTGCATGGAAGGATTACTCAACATGTCCTGTAGCCAATAGAACATGCATTTCATTCTTTTGGTCTTTCCATCAAGTTCCAATTTGTGTTAGAAAGAGGGGAACTGACTGGAGGGGGCAGACTTGGCAGGCTTCTTGTCCATGCAAGCTCAAATGTCGACGAACCAATGGCACCGGCAGGAATCGGCAAGGGATATGGCACAGAATTCCTTTGGCATGAGTTGTGGATGCCGGAGAGCGCATCAAATGCTTTGAGACTTCTAAATCGATCGAGACGGATTCAAAGTGATTGTCAAACTGATTGTCATGGTTCTAACTTC
Source organism: Symbiodinium kawagutii (assembly GCA_009767595.1). NCBI lineage: Eukaryota > Dinophyceae > Suessiales > Symbiodiniaceae > Symbiodinium > Symbiodinium kawagutii. The sequence goes on along the minus strand of VSDK01029320.1, from coordinate 70,764 downwards.
AAGCAATCCTCAGACCCCACGGTTCGGCCGGCGCAGCTTCCAGCTTCAGAGAGAGAGGGCAGCTTTGCAGATCCAAAGGCCACACACAATCACAGTCAGAGGCTGCCAGGTAGCGAGGTGCCCTAAGCAGCTACAAGGTAAGGTGGCAGGTAAGCGATGTCACCTTCACTCGTGCGCTTCTCCAATCCACGACCAGGGCAGGCCGAATAGGATCTGTATGCCTGGCCAGATGCATCTCTGAAACTGGCGCTACGTACAAACAAAACACGCTCCAGCTGTGCATTCAGCACTGCAAAGTCTCATGGTGGTGAAGCTCTATTGGTTCACTTCCTCCGCTTTCAATCCACACTGAAAATCTAAGCAGTTCTGAATCCCCGCAGCAATGGAACACCAGCGGTTCGGTCATTCAGAAGAGCCATCCGGGCAATGGATGAAGCTGCTGGATGCCACCATGCTTGAAAGGCGTAAGACCAGAGATGACCAGCCAAACTGGTCTCTGGCTCGAAGCAGTTTGGGTCCATTCAGAAGCTGATCCGAACCCACCTTTTTTGTGCCGCTTTCAAGGTGAAGGCGAGGTGTCCTACTTTTGCTTCACAAGCTGAAGAACACAGCTGACATACTCCCCATGTCGGGAGAAGCTATGATAGGCCAGCAGAGAGGCACGTGGTGCGGGATGAAGTGATATTTCAGAAATCGCACTTGAGGAGAGACCTTATGATCTTATACCAACCAGGGTCTTGAGCTTGACCCTTGAACGAGCCTTCCAAATGTATCACACTGACCACAAAAAGGACAGTCATGTGACACGGAAGATACTAGCAGGAGCAAACACTCTGGAGCGTGTTTCAAGACGTTGCTGCTTTTAGCCCTTAATTTTGACAGTGTTCATGATTTCTCTGAGTGATCAAAAGTGTGAGTGTGCATGAGGACAGGCTTCCACTAGAGCATTTGAAAAAGAGAAGGCTTTTAGCATGCTGGGATTATGTTCCAAACATACCATGCGGCAGCTTTCTGGGCCACACTTGGGAGCGAACAGCTTCCGCCCATATGCGCACAGGCCCTGAGAATCCATGCTTGCAAAACAACAATGGTCACGGCATGACACACAACATTGAGGTTGCTTCTGCAACCTTCGGAGACCCAAGTTCCCTTCGATGACAATGACGATCTCATGAAATGATATGCGACTGCGACATCAACTTCCGGCCTGTGAAGTGTACCCGACATGTTCTAGGCTTACTGCCCTGACAACTGATGACCAAAAAACGAGTCAAAGTTTGACATCTTCCAACTCGCCTGCAACTATGGTGGCTAAATCCACACATGTACGCCCAGTGATGCCTAACTTTTGAACAATGCCGACGGTGAAAATAATCAATCAAACACTCTTGGCGGACTTGTGATCTGGAATTCAAGAACCGCCAGTCTCTCGTTTCAAATTACCAACATGGAGCAACAGTCTGCACATCTTGCGATCTATCGGTAGACCCCAGCTGCACCAAGATTCTGCACGACCTCTCAGACAAAGTCTCCCTGACGCCAACGCCTAAAGGACCAGTGCCCTAGGTGCTCATGAGATGAAAACATCACATCCTGTCGCACAGGGACCGCCCAGGAGCTGGCCCTCCATGTCCATTCTTGGGCCCTGCGTATCCGCAAGATGGCCTGGATGCTGATCCTACATCGTGCAAAAGTCCTGCAACGATTTCACCATCATTCTTCTGCCATGTTCTATTTTGGCATGAGCACCGACTCTATTGAAATATGCACCTTCCGTGTTGCCTGTTGGATTGCCAAATTCTGCAAAGGCCCAAGGACATTTCCAACGCGAGACTTGGCTCAAGAGAATGGCAAGCCTACAGTGTCACAGTATCGAAGCACTGGCACATCACTCAATATCAACGCTCCTATAGAATTCACAGGTCAATGTAAAGTTGCCGGGCAATAATCGAAGATAACAGGCTGGACGAGAAAGCCAAGTGAAACATCCTCTATCTCTTACATTTTACCGAAGTCGAGTTAGATTTGACCTCCCAGCTGGGGTCCGTTCAACGTTGGAGATAAATGGAATGGATATCCATGCTGCAGTCTGCTTGAGCTGTGAATCTACAGCTGACGTTAGACAGCGGATGTCTCATAAAACCGCTCATGACCCTTGGAAGACCCTCGGTTGCACGATCTCATCAAAATCAACCTGACCAAAGGACACCAGGGAATCCACATTCGCAGCACGTCGACACTTCTGAGTAGAGCCGGAAGAAAACAAACATTACATTGACATCATATGATGAATCATATGTCATCGATTTGACTTGTTTGGACTTCTGACGAGCTTTGTGCGGGAAAGCTCGGGGCACGAAAAGTATTGCGGTGCTCTTTTGCTCCGAGAGTAAGGCCAAGTGCCTAACGCCATGCAGAAGTGCCCCTGAGTGACCCCAGGCACAAGATGAACTCTGGAGAAGCTTTCCCCACCAGCCCTGAAGCTAGGCACCAACCAATCAAGGCAATGCATCACGACATCAGCAGGACTCACATGTCAACGGAAGCTGTCTCACCCCATCAGTGCCTGTGACGCAGGTTGCATCACACTGAACTGGCGAGGATCCTAGTGGAAGGGCAAACGTAGCCACGTCTCCAACAATTTTCAAGAGCTCTGGAAGGAGTCACTTGGTGAAGATGTTTCAGATGTTTCAGTCAGACACAAGAGTGCAGTACGAGCAATCCTTGGTGCAACTCAGGCCATGTGATGTGGTGAATTCATCGTCAGTGGAAAGATGAACCTCCCGTGCACTCCTATGCATCTGGAAGTCTGAAGGCCACCTGCCAAACTTGCAAGCAATCGCGACTTGGGAAACCTTTTTATGAACCCGGGACCTGTCGGACAACAAAACAGGCACAGGCAAACAAGCTGATCTTGAGGTAGGCGGGATCATACTATCTCTTCATACTATCTCTTTGACAGATCTTGACATGTCTGACAACCTCTCCTGTTTCCGCTCATCTTGCGAAGAACCTCATTAGATCAAATCATGATGACAAACCAAGCCCAGCTTTCAGCGGGTTTTCACATCTGACGCTTGCATTTCAGAGTGCAGTCATACCCACTCTGGGCTAGCGAGATGCTATAGCTGTTATGATTTCAAAGATGGCTGCGTGACTTGTGCCACCCGCACCTCATCACTTGACTTAATTTGCTGTGACCCAAGTGATGCCTAGTCGTCAGCTTCCTTGCCTATCAAGACTCCATTGGCACAGCAAAGGCAAATCATTCATCTCAGCTACCCATGGACCTGGCTGTGACTGCGTCAGATCACTCAAGAAATTGCGCAGCGAGAAGTCAAGTGTAAAGCCGCCTGAGGATGGCCCGGACCACCATCAGGGTCCAGGGCTCTGAGCCATCAAAGCCCTTCGCTAAAAACAAATTGCTGAGCTTTGACATCGGAGGCCGAGCACTTCACGAGCTTGCTCAACATCCAACACATGAAGATGAACATGATGAACCACCCTCACCAGGGTATCCGGGAGAATTCAAAGCTCTCCCACTGCGTTTTTTCAAGGAGTGATACGAAAAATGAATCTTCGTATCTGGCAACATGTCAATCCAGGTTCAAAGCCATGGAGAAATGGAAAGGCAATGCCTGTGATGCGCGAATTCCTGCAGGACTGCGAGGTTCGATGTCTTGCAATCCTAATCTGAGCAACACACTCTGGCTGAAAATTTTGGATCGGTGACTTTTCAAAAACATTTTGACCACTTCTTGAGTCGTTTTTGGGTAAATTAAGCCTCCCAGAACAGTTGTCTTGAGAATTGAAGATTAAATCTATAGGCATCCCTCATCCCTCTTGGCATCCCTCTGGGCATTCTCAAGCTGGTAAGTTGGTGTGAAAAGTTCGGCCGGCTCGGTAGGGATGCCGACGGAAACCATTGAAGGTCCAAGCTGGCTGACCACGGCGTCGCATTCTGCACTGAAAGGGTTTTGTGGTTACGCAATTCTTACGAAGTTCTTACGAAGTTCTTACGAAGTTCTTACGAAGTTCTTACGAAGTTCTTACGAAGTTCCTACCAAGTGTGTAAAAGATTTTTTCAGTTTTATTGCCTCTTCTATGAGACTCTGAAGTGAAACTTTTTAGGGGACAAGTGCATAAGTTAATTTGCTTCCCTGAAATCTGGGTTCGGTAGATGACTGCTGATAAACTTATGACATCTTCTGGGTCTGAAAAATGGATTCTGGTCCTGAGGGTGACTCTCAGCTTCATTGAATAGATGTCCAACAGGTCTGCCGATGATGCAGGGTTGTTGGCCACAATCTTTTAGTCTGGCCATGTCTGAATTGCTTCCATCCAGCCAGCATCGTCCAAATGATGTAGACTCTGCTCTCTCATAGGTAGTATTCAGGATGTGTGAGGATTATCTTCAGTGGGCATTTGACCCAAGGTGCACGCCGTCTGCTTTGCGAAGGACTGTAGCAACTTATGCGCTCAAAGACAGGAGCCCACCGAGCCTACCTCGTTGATTGTTGTTCCTGAAAACCAAGATGGGTCACCGGAGCCGTTGCTGGGATTCGCACTTCAAACATTGACTGTCTGCCTTTGACACAGGGCATGATAAACGTTTGCGTTGGCAAACTGGTGTCTTTCTGATGCTGAAGAGATGCGTTCAAAAGGGACCTTCTGCAGCAGCGCGACCTAACTATTGTGGATTCTAAAGAATGGAGTGCGTTGCCTGATGCCTGGAGGCAAATATTTGCAAAAGCTGTGGCACCTGATGCCACTTGATTAAGTCTAGTCTAGCAAGTCCTGCT
>VSDK01029320.1:41793-65952 GCA_009767595.1 Symbiodinium kawagutii | reverse complement strand
AGCAAGTGTGCCCTTTGGCTGAAAGCCTGGGCGGTACTAAGTTACCCGTCTGGAAGTGGGAGACCACAGGTCATCTGGACTCAAGAGGCCTAAGGATTAGCTGCACATCGAATCAGCTACCCTTTCTCTCAGAACTGTGAGCTTCCTGTCGTGTTCAGAATCTGCAACGCATCACATCGGAGTTAAATTTCCAAACGATCAAGGGCTGGAAAGTATTACAGTGGGAAATGCAGAGTTCATGTGGAGGTGAGGAGAACAATTCATCACATTGACATGGCCCAGCATTTTGTTCTTGTTGTCATGACGTCATCCTTTTCGAGGAAACCTGGACATATGGAAATTTGCCGGAGGTGGCCATGCGAGATGGCGGCGTTGACAGCTACAACTGATGTTGCGCAGAGATTGGTATGACCTGCTGAGGACCAGCAATAAGAAACGAGTCCACAAAGCTCCAAATTCAGTGTGTTTGTGTGCACCCTCTGGCCAAAAAACCTGTATGGTACTACGGTATACTATGGTACTAGTCTGGAAGAGGGGGAGCACTTGCAGTCTGGACTAAGGCGGAAGGAAAAAATAGGAAAAAACATTAGATCACGACTCCTTCTGCAAGAAATCGCGATCCCAACTCCTAAGGGCTGCTGAGATGCTACAAGTTACCGCCTTGAATGTTACCAGGATTCCCCTCTCCGGACTAGGCCTCACTCCGGTCGCACTTGTGCCATCCGCTGCACGCCCTACTAAAGTCTGGATGACATCACTATCCTCTGGCATCAACACCCACAACTCGCTGACATGGCGGTGCGGTGCCCTAAAACAGTGCGACTTGCGCAACTTGCATCAACCCCCTCTACCTTGTCAAGAAAAACTGGGCCACACATTGGAGAGTCAGGTGTTGAAAGGTCTCCTTGAGAGTCAGGTGTTGAAAGGTCTTCTTGGAGTCAGCATCATGGCTGAGGTAGTGGCATGGCGTTGCATCTCACAACGCCCGGGGCAAATCTCCGTCGAGCGGCAGCTGCCCCATCAAGCTGTGTCGAGGTAGCACCAGTGCATCCACCTCATGAAGTTATTACGGTACCCCCATGCTGTTGGTAACCGTGTTCAGCTTGTGAGCTCTGTGAATATCCACTGCATGGCCTCCCTCTACGTGCAGCGGATTTCATTTGTATGCACGTGTCAGTCCCACAAGAGAGGTCGACTAGAATATAGTCCCGCAACGGTGAATTTGTCCAAAACGTAGCTTGCGCAGAGTGTGTTGAATTGTTTCTTTTGCCCATCCCCTGAGGCCACACATACACGCACCTGTTGCTGGCTCAAACTGACAGTTCTGAGATGTTTTAAGTCTTATGATGCCAAAATCTGCTTTGTCTGCCCCTCATGAAGGCCCTATATAACAGCGCGGATCTGCCCACACAAGAAAAGGATTGGCAAGCTGCCGACCAAACGAGGCAAAGGCAGAAGTGGTTAGTTCTCACTTCAATCAAGCAATGTCATCCACAGTCCGTCTTGCGCAAAGTATGGGATGCTAAAATGAGTTTAGGGATCAATGGGAACAAGGTTTTGCTTGACTTAAAAATACTTAAAATTTAAAATTCTTCACTTTCTTGAAGATTGCACACGTTTGCACCCTTCGCACAGCCACCGGAACTGTTTGGAACCTCGGTCTCACTGTGGCGACATCCGTTGCAAGCAACCACGCGTCACCTGCAGCGAGGTCCTGGACAGCGAGTTCCACTGACCTCGGCATGGCTTGCAAGGTCTGGGGGCTGGGGCCTCGGGAGAAGGCGAACGAAGTCTGCCAGGAGAGCCTGCACAAGGCAGGGGCGGAAGTTTCCAATAGGAGGGAAATATGATCCTGTAGGAGGTTGGGAATGTTTTGCCTAAAGGACTCCGGGGACCGTGCTTGATTGAAACGTAAATGTTTCTGTGGTCTTGGCATTGTTGGTTGCCTTGGTGTACCTGCAGTGAGCTACGTGATGCGTTTAAGCTACTATAAGCTACTCTTCACTGAGTTGAGTTGCATGACTCCCCTGAGCCATTCTTCTGAGCTGCTCCCATCTTAGCTGCAAGACTTGTCTTCTCTGGCTTACATGACTTTTCTTTAAGTGCCAAACGTACCAGCGCAAAGGACATACCTAACAAAAACGTACCAACGCAAAAGCGCACCACACAAAAACGTCCCAGCGCAAAAACGCACCAACGCAAAAATGTACCAAACGAAAACGTGCCACGCAAAAACGTACCGAAGCAAAACGTACCATCAATTGACTTCTTCACTACACTTCCTCTTCACTTGACTTCTTCACGACACTTACTCTTCACTTGACTTCTTTACTACACTTCACTTGCTCTTCACTTGACTTCTTCAAGACACTTACTCTTCACTTTACTCCCTCACTACCCTTACTTGTTTGTTTGTTTTGGTTGTTTCCTTGCGCTTAGGAACGAGTCTATGCTTCAGGCTGCAGGCGAAATGACGGAGAAGAAGGTGAGACCAAAACACTACACTTACTCTTCTCTTGACTTCTCCACTACACCGCCTCTTCCTCACTACACCTACTTTTTACTTGACTTCTTCACTACACTTACTCCTTCACTACACTTATATACTCCTTCACTACACTTACTCTCAGCGATGTGTTGGTTCCGGAACTCGGAGTTTCTCTACGAAACTTCCCCTTCAGCCTAGCATCAGTTTTGTGCCGATTTTCCGCCACCTCCCCTTTCAGGCTCACTTCTCCTGTTCTCTGCCCTCGCCATTGCCCTCTCTCTCCCTCCTTCAAATTCTTCAAATAAATCTCCCTTCTGCTTCTCCTTCTCAAGTTGTGGCCTCCCCACAAGAGATTCCCTCCCAATGCGTTTCCTCAAGAGCCCCAGGCCCTACCATCGCTCCGTGCTACGCGAGACTAAGCTCTTACACTTAGACACAGTCTTCTCACTCTGTCTTCTTGCACTTAGACTTGTCTTCTTACGATTGTGTTCTTCTTTCTTTTCTTTTCACATCTAATCGTTCTAAATCCCTTCGCACTATCAACTCTTCCTTTCCGCCGTGACACTCCCCTAAGCGTTGGCCTGAACTTTCTCTTGCTGGAGCATCTTTCAAAGCCCAACAATCTCGTAACAACCCTCTCTCAAAGGGTCGGTTTACTCATCCCTTCCCCATTTTACGATCACTGAACTCAGACCGTTTTAATCCACCATGAAAAATTTGTGCATTCTATGGCCGTGTTTCAGCCGTGGATGGGGACAATGTCTGTTTGTGTGCTCGGGCGGTCTTGTGCTGGCACAATGGAGGCTTGTTTTCGCTGTAGTTGGTGAAATTTCTTGTTGTTTCTTCTGTTGCTAGAGCGGATGGCGCTACGAATACAAGTACGGTGCGGGTAAAGGGGGTTGGGTTGGGCCCTCCCTGCCAAATTCCGGGTGGCTCGGAACTTGAATGCTTAGATGCCAATGCAGTTTCTTGGATGTCACTTAGCAGTTCACTAGGATGCATAAGTATAACGTGCCATTTTTTGGGTGAATTGCAGCCAACACACACAAACACATAACATATAAAGTACAAAATAGATTGTAAAAAATACAATTCATTAAAATTCATTAAATAGTATATAGTATATACGGTATGTTTTTGGTTTAGGTTTGTGCAGTTTGTATACATACATACATCGGGTGCAAACCCAGTAAGGAAGAATAGGAGCAACTTCCGACTTCCACCGTGTGAGGGACAGGTTGGTACATTGTTATTCAACTTAAGTGCGTCCTTCTGCATACGAGGAATGGCCATTGTTCGAAACACTCGTTCAACACTTCCACATTCTCTCCACTTTCTCTCCACTTTCTCTCCACTTTCTATTGTAAGCTCAGCCGCATGGGCAGCGTGAGGATGGCCCAGCTTGTCGGACAGGAGATTCACGGATCAAATGGTCCTGAGCAAAGGGGATGATGTCTGGTAGCCAAAACTGGTACAGCCATGATTGACGCGAAGCATGCAAGTGTCTATGAATTGCTTTCCCCCTTGTTGGCTTCTGGGGGTCAATAGCATTGGTTGAAGTTCCAGTTTCGCTACGATGGTTTGGGTATGTTTGCGTCAACTGACTCATCAGCTTGCTCTTTTTGGTTTGCACGATCTACGTCCTCCTTTTCCGAGGATGCATACTGCCACCCACCAAAAGCATCTTTTGAATTCCCTCGGAGCCTTGGCCGGCTTAGTCTAGGGCCTGCATCTACAGCATTCATTCGGTGATGACCGCTGCCAAAGAGACGCAGAATTGCATGGCCAAAGGTTTAGTCGAAACTACAGTCACACCTTTTGAACATCATTGAGCTGCCGGACAACGTATAAACCGTTCTATGCTCAGTGTGTGAGTTTTGTCCTCGTTGTGGACCCAGAAGCAACAACCAATCTGGATCTGAACAAACTGGTACTTACTGCACCGCCACCCGAACCAATGACGCCGTAGAGCCAGTTTATGCGCCTGGAACTCTTTTCACAGTGTCCGGCAACGGCTGATCCACAACGTCATTCAGGACAGACACACCTGCAGTGGCCCAGGTATTGGAAAGCAAAACTGCCAAGATCGCACTAAACCCAAAAGGTTGGAGCATCTGATCCCTTTTAGTTCTCCACTTTCCAGTGTGTGAGGCAGGTGTTCCTCCAAATTTATTTCGACCCAAGCATGTTGTACCAAAATTGGTGCAGCTCAGCACTGACGCGGGATATACAAGTGTCCATGAATTGGTTTGCCCCTTGTTGGCTTCTGGGGACAAAGCATATCGCAATGGTTTTGAAAATTGGAAACATCTTGCGATGCGAGTGCCAACTTGTGTTGACAGCTTGCACGGACCTCCTTGCTTGGAAGCAACAGTACGGATGTCAAGGCTAAATGCGCATCCCCGACATGTACCGTGTACCACCTACAGAGCAAGAGTGAGGTGTAAGAACATATGTAGATACACATTTAGGTAAAGAAATACATACATATATCGTATATAGAAATATGGATAGATAGATAGATAGATAGATAGATAGATAGATAGATAGATAGATAGATAGATAGACAGACGGACAGACAGACAGACAGACAGACAGACAGATAGACTTAGATAGATAGACAGATAGATAAATGTTGGCCGTTAGTTGAAGTCCCAGTTTTGGTATTTTCGTTTGGGTATATATGTTTGGGTCAGATTCACATCGTTGGCCCTTCGATCTCCCACCAAATCCCCAAGACTAAAGTAGCGAAAGCTGACCAAATTTTTTCGTGATATAGAAAGGCATCCCTTCTTCTTCTCGTGTATGTCCCAGCCGTCACCCTTCTGGCACTGCAATGCCAAAATGGCTCCGGAGGGGGGCACCTACTTGCTCTCCATTTTTTCTCATCACTGTATGTTGGTTTCCCGACGGCAAGGACGCTGCCGCACTTGGGTGCCCTTCTATCCAGTTCCTCCCTCGTACAGCCTGTTCTCGGTGCAAAGAAACACTCTGCCCTGGCCTCTCCACCCACTAGAGGCCATGCTCGCCCGATCTGCACGGATCTGGCACTGCCGTGCGAACAGTTCGTCAACAAGGTCCCCCAGAAGACACCTGCAAGCCAGCGCCAGTTCAAAAAGACATTTCACGTCGAGGATCTCTCGGTTAAGACCTCAAAACCTTTACGGTTGGTGGTTTCACAATTTTTTCCCTAAGCGATATGCAGCCCAAGGTGGGCCAATGTCAGCCCGAGGAACCCAAAGATTTGATCGCTTAGTTCGTATTTCATTTTCGGGGTTAGGAGTCAAAGGAAGTTGAAGTACGAAGTGCAGAACTTCCGTGTTACTCAGATTCGAAATATGTCTCAACAATACATCATCTCAGAAATACATCGTCTCAACAATACATAACCTCGACAATACGTCATGTCCAATACATCATCTTAACTCCACAATACCTCCCGTCAACAAGACATCACCTGAACAATACATCACATCAAGAATACATCACATCAACAACATATCACATCAAGAATACATCATCTCTGAAATGCATTGTCTCAACAATACATCACCTCTACAATACATTATCTCAACAATACATCCTCTCCACGATGCATCACCTCAAAAATCCATCACCATCTCAACAATGCATCATCTCCATACCACCACATCATCTTAGCAATACATCACCTCAACAATACGTCATCTCAACAATACATCGCCTCAACAAGACATCACCTCAACAATACATCACCCCAAAAATACACCACGTCGACAATACATCATCTCAACAATACATCACCTCAACAACACATCACCTCGGCAATATCTCGCCTGAAAAAGATGGAGAAGTGTTGGATTGTGGTGAAAAAATATTGCTTGAGTTCTGCAATACAAGAATGTGTTTCAAATGGATGGAAGACTTCTCCCGGTAATGGTGATGCTTTGCCAGTCTGAACTTTGAAGGTGATCTGTGCCAATGAAAGATTTGGCGAAGACCCTTGTAATGAAGTGACTCAATCAGGGTGATTTGAGCTGGTGAGTAAACCTGGGATTCTGAACCATGTGATAGAATGGCCCAAGATGATCTTGCAAACCACTGATACAATTGGGAAATAGCAGGGTATCCAAGCCCCCGATCAATATGCGAATGAATGGCCGGAAATCATGTACGATTGGACGGAATAGTATTGGATGGCAAAGCCAATGGGGCATGAATGATGTGCAGCTGCGCAAGTGCAGAGGAAACACTGGCATAGCTCAAATTTCTGCCAAATGATTGGTTTCATCAAATGGGTGAGGGTGAAGAAAGATTGAATGACTGACATAGATTGTCGTGCGATAACTATATCTTATCCATGCTCACCTTAACAATCTCAATTCACCTGCTTTGACCCACACCGACGGCTTTGGATGCCCACAACTGCAGACCCAGCCTGCAAGCTAGCAAACGGGCCACGTCCGGCCCTGCACGAAAAATCATCGCGCCTCGACAACGAGAATGAAAAGTTTTTCTTGATTAATGTGGGAAATCTACAGTCCACTAGCTCCATGCTTCGTTTCAGATCTGGAAAAACATCAGCAATAATTGTCCTACCTACACTTTCCCGCCTTTGAGAAACTGTACATGTCCTTAGTCCACGTTTGCAATTCACTCGTTTGATCCTTGGTTCACTCGTTTGACCCTTGGTTCATTGCTACAGCACTGACGCCGTCCCCCCCGGCCTTGAAAACGGCTTTGTGGCCACACATCGCGCGGAAAGGAATTGATTCCAACAGATTCTTGTCTGTCAGTAAGGTATTGGGAGGTGAACTGCACAATTATCTCAATAGAATCGCTGACCACCATATCTGATCTGCCAAATGAACTTGCCCCGTAGCATTTCGGGGAGGCAAAGGAGTTTTTGCATCATTGGAAACATCCATACATCTAAACACATTGAGTGATTTGGTGGCGGCGATCACCGTTCTGAATCATAGGCACCCTGATTTTTTGAGTCATTTCCAGCAATGCCGGCGCAAGTGCCAGAGTAAACGGCTATGAAGCAAGTCGATCTCACCACGTTAGTTTGCCTCTAGGCAAATCAAAACTCTGGAGGCTCAGTTTCAGCCTCTAGACTATTGTTTCAACCAATCAGCTACTAGTTTTGTTCAGACACTGATAAGTACGATAAGGAATGTTTGCCCAAGTCGGGGACAGAATTTGGCTTCTTCTTTTATTGCAACCGAAGAAACAAACGAAGGCAAACCATTTGGTTCAGGGATTGAAGTAGCCGGTCTCTTCCCCAGCATTTGGGCTGGTGACCCGACAATACAGTTCTAATACTCCCTCCACAGGCCAACTTACTCGCGGCTTGGCTAAATCAAATCAGTTCGCTCCACCATGAAAAATCCAACTCAAAAGCTGATGACAACCAGCATGCCCTAGAGCTGCATACCCTTCTTTAGGGAAAAGTGAATTGCTGGCGATTGCCTGGTTTCTACCCGCAAGAAGGATGGTCATCCATCACGAGAAGCGTATGGAATCGATGAAGGTTTATTGATCGGAACTTCTCATCTGTTCGGTAGCTGGATCAATTCAACTATTCAAAATTACGGCTGGGATATGGCACAAACAAGGACTAGCTATAGCATGCTATAGCCACTGTCTTTTTTGGATCGCTAAGGTGATTTCATTGAGAAAAACAAGTTTTTTCTTGACCAAGTTAGGGTTTGTGACAATTGTGCTTGCCCGTGGTGACAGTATCCCATCACTCTATACTTGTCGTTGATGAAGAGTTCAAAAATAGTATTGTTTGCCCAACTATTCTTATAAATGATTGGTTGTAAGGCATGTTCCACAAAACTTTTTCACAGAGTACGTGCCAAAAATGTTTGTTGGGCCTGAAATCAAACCACTCATGCATTACGGATTCAAGTTCACTTTAAAGTTAATGGGACCCGTTGACTAATCTTATGGTGATCACCCAAGTCCAAGTGGCACCTGTTTTCCCCCCAACTCCAGCCACAAAGGTTAAATAGAAAGTTGCAGACACTCAAGGAGTCAAGTCTTCAACTCAGCCGCTTGGCGGCTAGGGCCTGGTCCTGTAGCTGAGCTTAAGTTTCGACAAGGCGGGAGCATGGACAGCCCATTGCCGGACAGGACTCCACAGGAAGACAACATCGATGCTTTGCTCAAACTGTTCGTAGAGCAGGGCTGCCACGTGCCAAGGCGGCGGCCATGTGTGGGCATCAGCAGATGCGGACAACCTTCATGGAGGTACAACCGTTCCATGCTTTGCCTGCGCAACGAGTGCGTGAAGGTTTGGTCGGTCGACTTGCCACAATTTTTGAGTTTGCCTTTTTTCAAGATAGCCACCAGTCACGGATTGTCAAAAGCACAATCCCTTGAACAAATCAGTGTTTGAACACTGAGCTCTTTAACACTCAAAGCTTTCTCAAGCCCAGAGGGCCGTGTCCCGACAAAGCGCAACCACATTAGCTCGAACTGCTCGAATGCCCAAGTTCCGCACAAGGCGCAATGCATAGCTTGAGCGGCACAGTTCTTTTCTTCTCTTTTAGTCCAACATGCACAAGGCATCGTATTGCTTCAAGGCCTCCTCAGATATTGCAGAATATTCATCGGCCACGTAATGCAAGTGTCACTTTATTTCGCATCTGTCAGATCTGAGCGCGTCTACTGTGGTGTCTTCAAGCCATGGTCATTTGACTGTGGCAACAGTGGCCTCCCTGGAGAATCCTAAGTGCCTTCACCAACGAAGGCTTACCAGTGGACCCAAAAAGAACATCCGACAAACGTTTCAGCAACGCGATCGATGAACGGGCACTATGGGAACGGTGAACGGAGTGGCAGAAACAGGAAGTGCCTGCTTGTCAGATCCAGCTCGTGCTACTGGTGCTCAAGTTCAATACTATCTTGCCAGGACAATTCTCGGAGCTTGAAGTCTACTCTTCTCTTTAAGTGATGGGTTCTTCATCATGGCAGCCAAATCCTGCTTTCCCACAGACTCCCCTTCTTATCAACTTTCCTGGTGGCCCATCAAAAGAGCACCAGGGCGGCATACAGGCGTATTCCATTTTCCCCATCCAGAACCCAACTGCCCTCGCACGTGGCTCCAACTCCAAAAAGGCCACATCCTCTTCAAGCCGCTGCATCAAACCCCATACTCTTCTCTGGTGGGAAACCGCTCGCATCCAAGCAGCCACCACGTACTTGGTTCAATAGCATCACATCCGCCCACAATATATTGCCACTTGCTGCATTGGGTTCTCCGCATTGGCTTGGCCTCACACATTTCACACCTGCACATGCTTTACGTGAACTTAATGAGGGGCTGACTTTTTTGACTGCGCCCTCCACCAGGACCTTCGGCGACGCTACAACTGTTAAACCCTATTAGAATCAACAGCGCTTGCAACATGGACAGCCAACATCTTCCGCAGAGTTTTGGCGGAAACAAGGCGGACCTGCACACGGTATCTACAGTGTTGGTACGCGCTCCTTATCCTTTAACTTGATAACGTGCGAACTGATCCTTTACCCCGCTGCTCAACAAGACCACGAGGTAACGAAATGTAAAAAAAAGTCTTTTCCTTCGGCACTGGAGTTCTTCCAGAATTTGCGGGGTCCATCATGGAGTACTTGGAGCACCAGAAGCGGCTTCAACAAACTTCCTAGGATTGCATTCCCACGCCCACACTTCTCGTGTTTGCGATGGGTCAATTATGCCCAGGATTGATTTAATGGTCACTTTTGTATCTCGAAACCCATTTTGTTATGTGGCTGGCGGTGACAAACAGTCACCCTTGGAAACCCTTTCTTGGAGCTGCCGTGGTCCCGAATCTTACCGAATGGCCTGTGCCAACATCCGCTTTAGGGTCTACTTGCGTAATTCGCCTCACAGGCTCACAGGGCAGGCTACATTTTTTGGTAATTCAGAGCCCTCGGGGCGCTATAGAACTCTATCTGGAGTCTATGCTGGCACAATTTTTGAAACAAATTCGATGGGGTTAGTCGGTTCAAAGTAGCACCAATGTTTCCCACGCAGGGACAGCTGCTGCACCAGCTGCGGTATGGACCAGCAGCGCCGTCAACGGAGTTGGGTGTCAATGTCGGAGATGGGTACTTGGATGTGAACATGGGGTTATAACCATGGACCATGGTTATATGCACTGTAAGGTAGCTTTACAACGCCTAGAAGGTAGCTTATAACCCCTAGAAACCACCGTTAGTGACCACTTACTCAGTGGGTGTGCAAATCCAAGTGCTCAGGCCGTAGATATGGGGTTGTCCATAGATGATGTACCCCCATAGCGGGTTGGCTACCCTAGTAACACTGATCATGGGAGGATTGATAAATGGCACACAGCTGTCCCCCGGAAATGGTTGGGACCAAACCTTGGATTCCCCACTCTCATGGGAAGCCGCTCGCATCCAAACGGTTTAGTGCACAATGTCCAGCTGTCACACTAGAAGTGACTTCAACAAACGTCCCGCGTCCGCTTTCCGCTTTCATCTGGGATGTTCTGGCATGATCTGGAAATAAGCCAAGCGATTACATCCCTGTCAGCACCGGTCATGCCACTAGCTTTTCCTTCTGCATGCCTGGGTCGGGCTTGCTTTTGGACCCTGGGCCTTTTCTGGCGGGCTCACAGCAGCCCCCTGTTGATAGTGTCAGCCTTGCGTCGTTTTCCATTAGCTCAATGACCTTCCTTGGTCCATGTAGGAACTCCCTGTCAGCACAGGGTCTAATTTTTGTGGTGTGCTTATAATTTGGCAACTGATTAAGATGTCTGTGGAGTGAGATCCTCAACTTTTCCCGAGTTTTTCTTGCGGGCATTTGTCTCTACACCCTATACATGCATAATCGGCACTAGGCGCAAATTCAATTAAGCCATGCTGAGCGAGGTGTTCATTTGACCAAACACTCCTGATTCCATGCAGTCTTTTGGCTCTGGCGTTTGACAATTTGAACCCCGGAGATGGGTCATCTCACAGGAAGCTCATGGAAGCTCCTGTACTGGGCGAAAAGAAAAACGCGATCGACTTTCCCATCCATCAACCCAGTGATTCAAGAGCTGAACATCTGTCAACGGCTGGTAGAAACTGAGTCGCTCGCGTCGGGGCTTTGCGGTCAGACTATGCACGCGCTACCGATGGCACCCACAATTCGGAGGTTCTCCCGAGGTCCAAATACCAAGACTCAACCAACCCCGTGGCTGATCGGGGGGGCATGGCAAATGAATGGTCCAATTTCTGTAACTCCATTGTCTGGTTGCTTGCTTTATCTTGCTGCAGAAGTGATTTCTCCCAAAAGTTACATGCTCAAAACTTGTGTAAGTCAAGTTTTAGCTTTTGCGCAGCCTTGTGAGGGAAAAATGCCGATGGCTCATTGATTTATCAAGGAGTCTAGCTCGGCACCAGTGGTTTTGACTTGCCCGTGTGCAGCTGCGCATCACTGATGTCTGTGGTGACAGACCTGAGAGCTTCTGAGACGGATTACCCGGAAGGCCCTGCAGCTTGTGCATCTGACCAATCTGTGTGCAACACTGTGGGTGCCTTACAGCTGAAATTGTTTCTCTCATTGTTTTTCTAATACTTTCGCCGTTTTCGGAAGGCCAAGGCAACCGCACGTGGTGCATATTGCGCTTTGTATTGCCATGCCCGGGAAGACAAGCGTTCAAGTTTCCAACTTTTGGCCGTGTGCAATACACCAAATTTGGATCTTGGCATCACAAAACAGGCGCTGGTGGCTGAGACGCCCAAGGAAAAAGAATTCGACCCCAATACAAAGGGCTTTGCCTTAACTGGGTACGTGATCACAATGGGGTAGACCCCACACTTCTCAAACGCGCAACACACCTGAAGAAGAGGAAGTAATTGGCTGATGGCTCATTAGCCTAAGAGGGAGCTTTCCATATAGGGAGCTTTGCCCATGGGGTGTGCGTGTGCGCGGGTGAATTTGACTCAAAACCTTTTTCGAAGCAAAGCCTTTAACGAAACAGCCAAACGAATCCAGGATCTCCTTCTCAGCATGCAAAAGGACAGGCAAGAATATGCCGCACTCGCCGGCATCTCAATGTGAATGCAAGATAGCAGAATTCCCAGGTTTTCAATCTGGCTTCCCAGCGGGGTCTTTGAGTCAAAGTGTGCTCAACATAGCGTAAACCCCGGGCCTTTCTCGACATGTGACACACCTGAAGAAGAGGACATACTTGGCTGATGACTCACGAGCCTAACAGGAAGCTTTGCACAGAGGGAGCTTTGCCCAACATTGAGGATTTTTCTGCCACTGCCCTGGTGATGGCAAAAGTTCATGGAGTACCTGAACAAACGCCTTCCAGGTGAAACTGGATTGGGAGCACGGACAACCTTCGTTCCTCCAATGACATGTCTACAGTAATTAGAAAACTGGAGGAAGGAGATCCGGATGTGAATGCAAGATGGCAGAATCCACATGTCTTCAACCTCGCTTCCCAGCGTCTTTGAGTCAAAGTGTGCTCAAGATAGCCTAAGTCCCACGCCTTTCTCGAGCACGTCACACACCTGAAGAAGCTGATGGCTGATGGCTGATGGCTCGTTAGCCTGAGAGGGAGCTTTGCATATAGGGAGCCTTGCCCAACAGTGAGGGCTTTTCTACGAGTGCCATGGGGTGTGCGTGTGTGCGGGTGAATTTGACTCAATACCTTTGCGTCTAGGTGGTTTCGATCTCGAAGCAAAGCCTTTAACGAAACAGCCAAACGAATCCAGGATCTCCTTCTCAGCATGCAAAAGGACAGGCAAGAATATGCCGCGCTCGCCGGCATCTCAATGTGACTGCAAGACAGCAGAATTCCCAGGTTTTCAATCTGGCTTCCCAGTGGGGTCTTTCAGATTTCGGACAAAGCGTGCTCAACATGGCGTAAACCCCACGTCACACACCTGAAGAAGAGGAAGTACTTGGCCGATGACTCACTAGCCTAAGAGGGAGCTTTGCTCAACATTGAACGCTTTTCCGCCACTGCCCTGTTGATGGCAAATTTGTGGAGCATATGAACAAATGAGTGAGGTCCAAAAGGTATGTTCACAGACCCATTTCGCATGAGATTGTTTGCGCAAGCCCTTACGCATTCCTTACGCGACCCCAGGTTTTATTTTTTGCAGGGTCAGGTAAACAACTTAACTTACGCAGCCTCTTACGCCGGCTTACCCGAGCCTGCGTTTTGCTTGCGCCGGCAGCTGTGAGACACAACTCTTATAGACGAAATTGACGCAGGTTTAGGACTCCATTCTGTCCTTGTGAAACTGGATCGGGAGCACGGTACGGACAACCTGCGTTCCTCCAATGACATGTCTACACTTCGTAGTTAGAAACTTGGAGAATCTAGCTTCCCAGCGGTGTCTTTCGGTCAAAGTGTGCTCGACATAGCGTAAACCCCGGGCCTTTCTCGAACATGTCACACACCTGAAGAAGAGGACATACTTGGCTGATGACTCACTAGCCTAACAGGAAGCTTTGCACAGAGGGAGCTTTGCCCAACATTGAGGATTTTTCTGCCACTGCCCTGGTGATGGCAAAAGTTCATGGAGTACCTGAACAAACGTCTTCCAGGTGAAACTGGATTGGGAGCCCGGACAGCCTTCGTTCCTCCAATGACATGTCTGCAAGGCATGGTTAGAAACTTGGAGAATGCAGATCCACATGAAGATCCTTTGGCTTTGAGTGTGCTACATACCTTGAACAGCCCTGGTGTTTACCTCGGCACCCGGAAGTTCCGATCAACGCCGCAGTCTTGCCTGCTGAGTTGCTGGACAGCTCGGCTGCTCTGGGAGCGGAACCCAAAGCAAAGGGCTCGCTGCCACCGTGTCCGTGCCCGCTTTCCAGTGAATGGTCGGCACTGGTTGTGTCCGCACTTCGGGCTGCGTCAAGGACATGCAACACGCCATCTTGGCCACACTCGGATAGAGAACGTTTCTTGCAGTCATTTGCGAACTTCTCACAGAGTAGCCTTGCGCAAAAGGCTGATCATTGGCAACCAACTAACCATCAACTGACCATAACGATTGACGATGGTTTGCTAACTATCTTTGTAGCCAGCATGTTAATTTCCATTCATCAATCACTACCATTGCTTGAGCAATATAACCCATTAATTACTTAATCCAACGTCACTCGCTGTCACTGTTGTTCATACAAATTTAGTTGCCCTCTTGTGCTGGGGTGGGCCCAGACTTGTTCCCACTGAAAATGAATGCGGCTGGCTGGATGACATCAGTGTTGGATATCTCATGCAATTTCTTTTTGTGACGCACAATGGACTTCTTTGAAAATGCTGCCGAAACAGATCTCGTCCTGTGCGTAGTCTCACGTGTGAATGCGGTACGGGCTCATTGCGCTTGCAGAAAGAAACGGCCAACCGCTGAGCCCATCTGTCCCAAGTCCTTCCGATAGCTTTTCAAGTTCCTTGCAGCACCTGCAGCACTTGTTCCTTGCCATGGCTAAGAGATCTCGTTGGACCTTCTGGGCTTCCGCTGGTGGAAGCAGCACAGGTTGCTCCAGGAGCACAGAATCTTCTGCAAGCGAATCACTTGACCGAAACATGTTCTTCACAAGCTTGACTTGCCGGGCCCCAACGAAAACTTCAAAGAAGGTTGTGTATTGATTCCGTAGGGATTATAGCTATAGTCTCATGTTCAAAGAGGATGGGGTGTCGGAGCATTTGATCTGTACTTTTCGATCTTGTGAAGATCAATCGGGGTCAGTGTTGGGCGAATGGGGTCGAAGCCGGAGTTTCTGGATAAAATCCAGTGTGCGACAAGGGTGTGTGTCGAGCCCTCGGATAATCTCTTGACCAATTGCCTTGGTGAAGTTGGTCTCTCCATCAGCAAACACAATGTTGACCACTGGGGCTCAGCCACCTCAAACCTTGACTAGGGCAAAAGCTTTGTCAATCAACCTTTTGGATAAGGATGCTGGTCATACATGGTTGCATGCGCACGCCACAAGGTTCGGCCAACCACATCATTGACTTGAAATACCTCATGGCCCGGGTGTCAGTCATATTTTGCGAACTGTTAGACGCTGTAGATGGGAAAGATTCAATTGCCAATCGGTTCCATTTTTCAAATCCGTTGTCAGCTCTGTGGCCCGATTCCATCACCCCACTTGCCACTACCCATCAGAAAGACTTGCATGCTGTTTCAGTTGAATGTGGTATACGGCGCGTTGTATGTGTGCTGGGTCCTAAAGCAGCTGTTGGTCGGTGGACATGTTTATACGTTTGCTCATGCGGAGTACAACGACCAAGGTGCAAGTATTTTGCCCAATGGGAAACACTCCTCAACCCTGACTGCGCAAAACAACATGACTTTAGGGAGTGGAAAACTGAACACTTCAATCGCAGACGCACATGTCCGCGAGTACTCCGGCTACTGCTCTTCAATTTCAATCTTCGCTGGCCACAACTGCAGAATGAGGTGTTTTGATTGTAACTTGGAGCCTTCAACATGTCAGTGGCCCATCTGAAAGGAGGGTTTGAAGCATTCCAACCATTGCCATCGCTTCATGCACAGTTTACCATGCCCGCGAAGCCAGATGGAAACACTGAAACTCTCCCCGACTTTATTGGACAATATGTGCTGCAGAAGGCAGCAGAATATACTCGCACAAGTGTATGTCTGCAAACCTGCAATCAGGCTGTTCGACTGCATAAAAGCTGTTCAGCCAATCCAGCCCCACTCCCCAGTTCTTGGTCTTCAGGCAATTGTCCCTGGATGATAACAGATTCCAACTAACCGGTCTCAAACATACCAGCGACACTCACAAAAAAGAAGCTTTTTCTCATACCTCATCCGCTTTCGCAAGGACATCACCGATGTGAGGAGCCGGGAGGTCAGGCTATCAGAGCTCGACGGTGGACGGCTTCCTCAACGCTCAACGGGTGCAACACAGGGGCAACGTGCCGCTCCTATATTCCCCAACTATTCAATGGACAAAATGACCTGGCCAAACGATTGAATGCAAACCGGAATCTTGTGCATCAAGGGGGTAGGATCAAGGGTCGCATCTGTGCTATGTGCTTCCTGTGGACTAAGTTCAAACGTCTCACAGGCCGTGTCCTTTCAGCATTCAACATAGCCAAACAAAAGAAAGTATGGAACACGTCACAACTAGTTTATCCCAGGCTTGGACCCAGATAGGCTTGCGCTGCATGTCCCCCATCTCTTCTTGAAAAAAGAAGGTCAAGAAGATGTGAGAAAGGTCTTCTGTGTATGTACAAGCATCAGTTTAAGAATATTTGGACGTATTTGGCCATTGTCAAATTGACACCGCCACTCCAAGATGGATTGTTCAGGCAGCACGGTACTGTCACACAGTGCTGGGGCTTCCAACAAAATAAGAACTTCGAGGAGGTGTCCTCATCCTGAGAACAATCCCATTGCACAACTGTGTCTCTTCGAAGAGGATTCCTGCTATATGGTTGCTCGTGTTGCAGATCCATTTGTCAGAACATGTGAGAGTAGACCAAAAAGTCGAATAACTCGCCATGTCGCATCAATCCCCTTACGCGATCACTTACACAGTGCTTACGCCTCCACAGCCGGAGCTTACGCGGGAGACGCTTAGTAAGGAGCTTACGCGGGAGCTTACGCAGGACCTTACGCGGCCTTACGCAGCCCAGGTTTTTACTTACGCGAGCATCGATATGACACGAGGAAATTGAAACATCTAAAGGGAGGTTTTGGAACGTGCTCATGTGGATGGCTCTGTGCAATGAAGTCTTGAATCAGGGACAGGACGCACAAACTTTGCTGATGGCTTGCATGCCGAGACGGTCGCAGCCCCGTCAACCTGAAGGGTTTAGGTTCCAGCATCTCTTGCTGCAGGTGAATGAAAACATGAGAAAACCAGTTTGAACTCAAACTCATGCGCAAACAGACTTGATCGCCTGGCCTAAAAACAAAAGATTGATGCGTCCAAAAAATCACAGCACACAGGCAGTACCATTGCCAAAGCAGGATCTGGCCTCTCCAAGAAGATGGTTGAAGCAAGTTTCCCTGTCATTCCAGAGCAGGCTCGCTGGCCTGCAAAGAAGGTGATCCTAGCTTGCATGAGACCAAAGCACACCAAACCCTCTTGAGGAATGGTGTAGTCACAGCGTATGTCAATGCTTGTTGTGCCGGTGGCTGTGACTGGCGCCACAGCCTTGCAGATTGGAAGGCTACTTCGGAGGGTGAGGCAAGCCTTCCTGGTCTAACATATCCGACAAATAGCAAACATGAGTGCAACGAGTTTAACTTCTCCTGGCTTTGCTGTTTCGGTATGTCCGAAAAGGTACTTTGCCATTTGTAGGTGGACAGAGTGGACACGCTTCAAAAGGCCCAACGGATTTCTACGAGACCTGTGAGACGGCCGAAAGAAAACCACAAAGCTGATATCAAATGTTGCGCCAGACTCAAGAAGAACGCCTCAGAGACAGAGTTGTCAAATTCAAAATCTCATCGAACTCAAAAAATCGAGCGAAGGCTGGCTGCGCACAAGCTCGTCCAACCCTAGAGCACGCTTGGCCCCAAACGCTGCTTCCGTCCCTGACAATGCCCTGTGTGATCAATCTATGTCTAGTTTCACTCATCGGCACACAGTACTGGGGCATCTTAAGACACCTAAGGGATTGATTCCCTCGCGCAATCACAGAAGCCCACATTCAATTTGTACACAGGGAATGGGATTCCGAACGAACCGCGCTTTTGAAGTTCAAGAGGCTTCCCTGTGCAGCCAAAACAAATGTCAACAAACCAGCGGACGCCACGTTTGCTCGTGGATAGGTGCAAAACGATTTCTCTCTTCTTCAAAGCACGTGCCCTCCAATTTTTCATGAGCCTACCATTTGGGCCTGCGAGTCTGTCTATACCAAAGCTTCTGCGAGTCGGGTTCTGTGAGTTGACATGGCGGTTGAGAATGATACCGCTCATGGAAGTCGCCACAAAAATTGTGAGTGAGATGGAAAAGGATGAAAAAGGATCTCCAGGTCTCTCTCCCCTCTGCGTAGGTAGCAAGGTTGTCTGCGACAACACCATGCCTTGGTCATGCAACAACGGCCACCAGCATCATTTGTTTTGGGCGCATGCGCTTCATCCGTCTCTCAGATTTTGATCTCAAGGCTTTGAAAACTCTTTTTGCCTCAGAAGTGCCCACGTTCAAGACTTGTCGGCTTCAACTTCTGGGTTGAGACAAAAATCTTCGCTCCAAATCTCAAGGCCACCACCTCTCTCAAAGATGAGGTACGTGGCGAAAGTTTCCCAAACATTGGGACACACCAATGTTGTAGACATATTTGCCCTTCACACCATGTCTCTTGGCTGGGTCATCTGTTTTCTTCAAAGAAACTAGGCAGGCCAAAAGACCTTTAGCGATCTTGAACCATCAAACAGGTTATTCTGTTCGTAACGGTCTTTTTGCAATCAATCTGCACCCGTCCACCTATGCCGAGAATGCTTCACTCCACAGAACAACATGTGATGCCCGTTTTTTGAATCTAACAAGCTGGGAAATCCGGAGGGTGTTTCCCCTCGAATCTTCTATCTTGAGTTTTGGCGCCTGGGTCAAACAGAAGGAAAAACGCTTGGTCGTTGAAGGAGCTAGAGGTATTTTCTCACCGGAGATCTTCTGAACCTCCAATCGATACTATGGTGAATCCTGCAATTTACAAGATTCGTTCTTGCATTACTTTCTTTTGGTCTTTCCATCAAGTTCCAATCGGTGTGTAGGAACCGAGGGGAACTGACTGGAGGGGGCAGACCTGACATGCTTCTTGTCCCTGCAAGCTCAGATTCGCCTCACTTCTGTTAACAAACCAATGGCACCGGCATGAATCGGCAAGGGATATGGCAAAGAATTCCTTTGGCATGAGTTGTGGTTGATGCCGGAGAGCGCATCAGATGCTTTGAGACTTCTAAATTGATCGAGACAGATTCAAACTGATTGTCATGGTTCTAACTTCAAGCAATCCTCAGACCGCACGGTTCGGCGCTTTGACAACGGCGCAGCTTCCAGCTTCAGAGAGGGCAGCTTTGCAGATCCAAAGGCCACACACAATCACAGTCAGAGGCTGCCAGGTAGCAAGGTGCCCTAAGCGGCTAAAAGGTAAGGTAGCAGGTAAACGATGTCACCTTCACTCGTGCGCTCCTCCAATCCACAACCAGGCAGGCCGAACAGGATCTGCATGCCTGGCCAGATGCATCTCTGAAACTGGCGGACCGGAACTACGTACAAACAAAACACGCGCCAGCTGTGCATTCAGCACTGCAAAGTCTCATGGTGGTGAAGCTCTATTGGTTCACTTCCTCCGCTCACAATCGACACTGAAAACCTAAGCAATTCTAGATCCCCGCAGCAATGGAACACCAGTGGTTCAGTCATTCAGAAGAGGCATCCGGGCAATGGATGAAGCTGCTGGATGCCACCATGCTTGAAAGGCGTAAGACCAGAGATGACCAGCCAAACTGGTCTCTGGCTCGAAGCAGTTTGGGTCCATTCAGAAGCTGATCCGAACCCACCTTTTTTGTGCCGCTCTTAAGGTGAAGGCGAGGTGTCGGACTTTTACTTCACAAGCTGAAGAACACAGCTGACATACTCCCGATGTCGGGAGAAGCTGTGATAGGCCAGCAGAGAGGCACGTGGTGCGGGATGAAGTTGATGTTTCAGAAATCGCACTTGGGGAGAGAC
The DNA here is from genome assembly GCA_009767595.1 of Symbiodinium kawagutii. NCBI lineage: Eukaryota > Dinophyceae > Suessiales > Symbiodiniaceae > Symbiodinium > Symbiodinium kawagutii. The sequence continues at coordinate 45,778 of VSDK01029320.1, read as the reverse complement.
CTTATGATCTTATACCAACCAGGGTCTTGAGCTTGACCCTTGAACGAGCCTTCCAAATGTATTACACTGACCACACCACAAAAAGGAGAGTCATGTGCCACGAGGGATACAAGCAGGAGCAAACACTCTGGAGCGTGTTTCAAGACGTTGCTGCTATTAGCCCTTAATTTTGACAATGTTCATGATTTCTCTGCGTGATCAAAAGTGTGAGTGTGCATGAGGACGGGCTTCCACTACAGCATTTGAAAAAGAGAAGACTTTGAGCATGCTGGGATTATGTTCCAAAAAAACCATGCGGCAGCTTTCTGGGCCATACTTGGGAGTTCCGCCCATATGCGCACAGGCCCTGAGAATCCACGCTTGCAAAACAACAATGGTCACGGCATGACACACAACATTGAGGTTGCTTCCGCAACCTTCAGAGACCCGTGTTCCCTTCGATGACACTGAAGATCTCATGAAATGATATGCGACTCCGACATCAACTTCCGGCCTGGGAAGTGTACCCGACATCTTCCAGGCTTACTGCCCTGACAACTGATCACTACCAAAAATGAGCCAAAGTTTGACATCTTCCAACTCGCCTGCAACTATGGTGGCTAAATCCACACATGTACCTCCAGTGATGCCTAACTTTTGAACAATGCCGACGGTGAAAATAATCAATCAAACGCTTTTGGCGGACTTGTGATCTGGAATTCAAGAACCGCCAGTCTCTCGTTTCAAATTACCAACGTGGAGCAACAGTCTGCACATCTTGCGATCTATCGGTAGAACCCAGCTGGACCAAGATTCTGCACGACCTTTCAAACAAAGTCTCCCTGACGCCAACACCTGAAGGGCCAATGCCCTAGATGCTCATGAGCTGAAAACATCACATCCTGTCGCACAGGGACCGCCCAGGAGCTGGCCCTCCATGTCCATTCTTGGGCCCTGCGTACCTACTTCGTGCAAAAGTCCTGCAACGATTTCACCATCATTCTTCTGCCATGTTCTATTTTGGCATGAGCACCGACTCTATTGAAATATGCACCTTCCGTGTTGCCTGTTGGACTGCCAAATTCTGCAAAGGCCCAAGGACATTTCCAACGCGAGACTTGGCTCAAGAGAATGGCAAGCCTACAGTGTCACAGTATCGAAGCACTGGCACATCACTCAATATCAATGCTCCCATAGAATTCACAGGTCAATGTAAAGTTGCCGGGTAAGAATTGAAGATGACAGGCGGGACGAGAAAGCCAAGTGAAACATCCTCTATACTATATACATCTCTTACATTTTACCGAAGTAGAATTAGATTTGACCTCCCTGGGGCCCGTTCAACGTTGAAGTGAAATGGAATGGATATTCATGCCGCATTCTGCTTGAGCTGTGAATCTACTCCTAACGTTAGACAGCGGATGTCTCACAAAAGCGCCCATGACCCTTGGAAGACCCTCGGGTTGAACTATCTCATCAAAATCAACCTGAGCAAACGACACCAGGGAATCCACATTCGCAGCACGTCGATACTTCTGAGTAGAGCCGGAAGAAAACAAACATTACGTTGACATCATATGATGAATCATATGTCATCGATTTGACTTGTTTGGACTTCTGACGAGCTTTGTGCGGGAAAGCTCGGGGCGCGAAAAGTATTGCGGTGCTCTTTTGCTCAGAGAGTAAGGCCACGCAGTAGTGACCCCAGGCGCTTTCCGGACGAGCCCTGAAGCTAGGCACCAACCAATCAAGGCAATGCATCACGACATCAGCAGGACTCACATGTCGACGGAAGCTGTCTCACCCCATCAGTGCCTGTGACGCAGGTTGCATCACACTGAACTGGGGAGGATCCTAGTGGAAGGGCAAACGTAGCCACGTCTCCAACAATTTTCAAGAGCTCTGGAAGGAGTCACTTGGTGAAGATGTTTCAGTCAGACACAAGAGTGCAGTACAAGTAATCCTTGGTGCAACTCAGGCCATGTGATGTGGTGACTTCATCGTCAGTGGAAAGATGAACCTCCCGTGCACTCCTATGCATCTGGAAGTCTGAAGGCCACCTGCCAAACTTGCAAGCAATCGCGACTTGGGAAACCTTTTTATGAACCCGGGACCTGTCGGACAACAAAACAGGCACAGGCAAACAAGCTGATCTTGAGGTTGGCGGGATCATACTATCTCTTTGACAGATCTTGAGATGTCTGACAACCTGTCCTGTTTTCGCTCATCTTGCGAAGAACCTCATTAGATCAAATCATGATGACAAACCAAGCCCAGCTTTCAGCGGGTTTTCACATCTGACGCTTGCATTTCAGAGTGCAGTCATACCCACTCTGGGCTAGCGAGATGCTCTAGCTGTTATGATTTCAAAGATGGCTGCGTGACTTGTGCCACCCGCACCTCATCACTTGACTTAATTTGCTGTGACCCAAGTGATGCCTAGTCGTCAGCTTCCTTGCCTATCAAGACTCCATTGGCACAGCAATGGCAAATCATTCATCTCAGCTACCCATGGACCTGGCTGTGACTGCGTCAGATCACTCAAGAAATTGCGCAGCGAGAAGTCAAGTGTAAAGCCGCCTGAGGATGGCGCGCAACTTGGGGAAGGCCAACCCGGGCCACCATCAGGGTACAGGGCTCTGAGCCATCAAAGCCCTTCGCCAAAAACAAATTGCTGAGCTTTGACATCGGAGGCCGAGCACTTCACGAGCTTGCTCAACATCCAACACATGAAGATGAACATGATGAACCACCCTCACCAGGGTATCCAGGAGAAATCAAAGCTCTCCCACTGCGTTTTTTCAAGGAGTGATACGAAAAATGAATCTTCGTATCTGGCAACATGTCAATCCAGGTTCAAAGCCATGGAGAAATAGAGAAGCAACGCATGTGATGCGCGAATTCCTGCCGCACTGCGAACGTTCGATGCCTTGCAATCCTAATCTGGGCAACACACTCTGGATGAAAAATTTGGGTCGGTGACTTTTCAAAAACATTTTGACTAATGCAATTTTCAAAACTCACTTCTTGAGTCGCTTTTGGGTAGATTAAGCCTCCCAGAACAACTGTCTTGAGAATATCCCTCATCCCTCTTGGCATCCCGCTCTGGACATCCTCAAGCTGGTTGGTTGGTGTGAAAAGTTTGACCTGCTTGGCAGGGGTGCCGACAGAAACAATGGAAGGTCCGAACTGGCTGACCACGGCGTCGCATTCTGCACTGAAAGCGTTTTGTAGTTACGAAGTTCTTACGAAATTCTTAACAAGTTCGTAGAAGATTCTTACCGTTTTATTGCCTCTTCTATGAGACTCTGAATTTAAACTTGCTGAGGGACAAGTGTATCTACACCATAAGTTAACTGGCTTCCCTGAAATCTTGCTTCGGTAGATGACTGCTGATACACTCATGAAATGTTCTGGGTCTGAAGAATGGATTCAGGTTGTGAGGGTGACTCTCTGCTTCATTGAATAGATGTCCAACAGGTCTGCCGATGATGCAGGGTTGTTGGCCACAATCTTTTAGTCTGGCCATGTCTGAATTGCTTCCATCCAGCCAGCATCGTCCAAATGATGTAGACTCTGCTCTCTCATAGGTAGTATTCAGGATGTGTGGGGATTATCTTCAGTGGGCATTTGACCCAAGGTGCACGCCCTCTGCTTTGCGAAGGACTGTAGCAACTCATGCGCTCAAAGACAGGAGCCTACCGAGCCTACCTCGTTGATCGTTGTTCCTGAAAACCAAGATGGGTCACCAGAGCGGCGCTAGGATTCGCACTTCAAACATAGACTGTCTGCCTTTGACACAGGGCATGACACACGTGAGCGTTCGCAAACTGGTGTCTTTCTGATGCTGAAGAGATGCGTTCAAAAGGGACCTTCTGCAGCAGCACGACCTAACTATTGTGGATTCTAAAGGATGGAGTGCGTTGCCTGATGCCTGGAGGCAAATATTTGCAAAAGCTGTGGCACCTGATGCCACTTGATTAAGTCTAGTCTAGCAAGTCCTGCT
>VSDK01029320.1:17745-37231 GCA_009767595.1 Symbiodinium kawagutii | reverse complement strand
TTCTTGCTTGTCTTCTTACTACTTCTTATGGGTCTTACTTGCCTTCTTATTACTTCTTCTTACTTGTCTTCTTACTACTTCTTATGGGTCTTACTTGCCTTCTTATTACTTCTTCTTACTTGTCTTCTTACTACTTCTTATGGGTCTTACTTGCCTTCTTATTACTTATTCTTGCTTGTCTTCTTACTACTTCTTATGGGTCTTACTTGCCTTCTTATTACTTCTTCTTACTTGTCTTCTTACTACTTCTTATGGGTCTTACTTGCCTTCTTATTACTTCTTCTTACTTGCCTTCTTACTACTTCTTATGGGTCCTATTTGCCTTCTTATTACTTCGTCTTACTTGTCTTCTTACTACTTCTTATGGGTCTTACTTGCCTTCTTATTACTTCTTCTTACTTGCCTTCTTACTACTTCTTATGGGTCCTATTTGCCTTCTTATTACTTCGTCTTACTTGTCTTCTTACTACTTCTTATGGGTCTTACTTGCCTTCTTATTACTTCTTCTTACTTGCCTTCTTACTACTTCTTATGGGTCCTATTTGCCTTCTTATTACTTCGTCTTACTTGTCTTCTTACTACTTCTTATGGGTCTTACTTGCCTTCTTATTACTTCTTCTTACTTGCCTTCTTACTACTTCTTATGGGTCCTATTTGCCTTCTTATTACTTCGTCTTACTTGTCTTCTTACTACTTCTTATGGGTCTTACTTGCCTTCTTATTACTTCTTCTTACTTGTCTTCTTATTTACTCAATTTATCATTTTTTCACATCTAATCGTTCTACATCCCTTGGCACTACCAACTCTTCCTTTCCGTGGTGGACCTCCCCCAAGGGTTGACTTGAACTTTCTCGTGCTGGAGCATGTTTCAAAGCCCAACAATCTCGTAAAAACCCTCCCTCAAAAGGTCGGTTTACTCATCCCGTCCCCATTTTACTACTACTGAACTCAGACAGTTTTGATCCACCATGAAAAAATCGGTGCATTCCATCCCCTTGTTCCAGCCGTGAATGCGGGCAATGTCTGCTTTGTGTGCTTGGGTGGTTTTGTACTGGCACAATGGAGGCTTGTTCTCGCTGTTGTTGTTCTTAAAATGTCTTGAATGTTTTCTTCGATTGCTGGAGTGGATGGCACTAGGAATCCGGTGCGGGTAAAGTGGGTCTGGTTGCGCCCTCCCTGCCAAATTCCATGTGGCTCGAGACTTGGATTAGATGTGTAGATGCCAAGGCTGCTTCTTGGATGTCACTTAGCAGGTGACTAGGATACATAAGTGTAACGTGCCATTTGATGCAAAAATTGCAGCTAACACACACAAGCATGCATCTGCATATGATACATGTGTATACGTACTTCGGGTGCAACCCCAGTAAGGTACAATAGAAGAGCAACTGCTTTTTTCCACTGTGTGAGGCACAGGTTGGTACATTGTTTTTGCATCTGCCAGCTGCATACGAGGAATGGCAATTTATCGAACCACATTCTCTCCACTTTCTATTGTAAGCTCAGTCGCGTGGGCAGCATGAGGATGGCCCAGTTTGTGGCACAGGAGACTCACAGAAATGACACATGGTCCTGAGCAAAGCGGATGACGTCTGGTGCAAATCATGATTGTGACGGGACATACACGCGACTACTTCTGGGGGGCAAAAGCCTACCGATGTATATCGGCGCAGGTCGGCGTACATCGGCATATGTCAAGGTATCGGAATTCTCTTGATACATTGGAAATACCTTGCTACGTGGGTGCAAATTTATGTTTGTTAACGTCTTCTTCGCACAAACCTTGTTGCTTGGAAGCAGCAGTACGCATGTCAAGCCTATATGCGCGTCCCCGACATGTACCATGTACGACCTGCAAAAAAAGAGTGAGGTGGAAGAATATATTGGCGGTTGGTTGAAGGCTCAGTTTGGCTACAATGGTTTGGATATGTTTGGGTCAACTGACTGATCAGCTTGCCATTTTTGGCTTGCATGACATACCGCATCTATTCCGAGGATGCATCCTGCCATCCGCCAAAAGTGTCTTTTTAATTTCTTCTGTGTCTTGGCCGGCTTAGCCTGCGGCCTGCATATACAGCATTCATCCCAGGACGACCAAATGTTGAGTCGGAACTACAGTCAAATCTCTTGAATGGTATCTGAATGTATTTGAAGTCAGTGAACTGCCGGACGACCTATCAACCCTTCTACGCTCAGTGTGCGAGTTTTGTCTTTAGTCTGGGCCCAGAAGCAACAAACCAATCTGGATCTGAACAAACTGTTCTTGCACTGCCACCCGCACCGGAGCAAAACACTCAGCCAGTCTATGCGCCTGAAACTCTCTTCACAGTGTCCGGCAATGGCTGATCCACAACGTCATTCAGGACAGACACACCTGCAGTGGCCCAGGTATTGGAAAGCAAAACTGCCAAGATCGCACTAAATCCAAAAGGTTCAAGCATCTGACCCCTTTTCGTTCTATAACTTCCAGTGTGTGAGGCAGGGGTTCCTCCAAAATTAGTTGATCAATGAACTGGTTTGCCCCTTGTTGGCTTCTGGGAGAAGAAAAAAAACAGTTCGCTGAATATCGATGCATATCGGCGTGCATCAGCGTATCTGAATGGTCTCGATACTTGGAAATTCCTTGCGGTGTGGGTGCCAACTTGTGAAGCTTGGAAGCGGCAGTGCGGATGTCAAGGCTATATGAGCATCCGTGACATGTACCATGTATGACCTGCAAAACAAGAGTGAGGTGTAAAAATATATTGGCGGTTGGTTGAAGTCCCAGGTCCGCTTCGATGGTTTGCGTATGTTTGGGTCAGATTCACGTCGCTGGCCCTGCGATCTCTAACCAAACCCCTGAGTATACTAACGTAGCTAAAGCTGACCAAAGTCCAGCTGCTGGACGCAGCTTTCCTGATTCACAAAGGCATCCCATTTACACGTGTTTGTCCTAGCTGTCGCCCTTCTGGCACTGTAATGCCAAAATGGCTCCGGAGGGCCTACTTGCTCTCCATTTTGCTCATTAGGTTGGTTTCACGACGTTTGCGCTTGACTCAAGCTCAAAGTGAAGCTCTGCGCGGAACAGCAAGGACGCTGCCGCACTTGGGTGCCCTTCTATCCCGTCCCTCCCCTCGTACAGCCTGTTCTTTGTGCAAAGAAACACTCTGCCCTGGTCTCTCCACCCACTACAGGCCATGCTTGCCCGAGCTGCAAGCATCCGGCACTGTTGCCGTACGAAAAAGTTGGTCAACAATGTCCCCCAGAAGACACCTGCAAGCCAGTGCCAGTTCAAAAAACATTTTCACGCCGAGGATCTCTTTTGTTAAGAACCCAAAATCTTCACGCGATATGCAGCCCAAGGTGGACCACGTGTCAACAGCAGCAACCCAAAGATTTGTTTGTTCAGTTCTTATTTCATGTTGGGGTGAGTAGTTTCATAGTTCTCTATCTTATGTGATTGGAGCCAGAAAACTAAATTGATGAGTGGTGTTTCGCCAAATTCTCAGACCAGTGGAGGAATGTTGCTCTAGTTTTCCAAAGCTAAAATGTGTTTAAAATGAATGGAAAACTTCTCCTGGTGGTGATGTTTTGCCAGTCTGGACTCTGAAGGTCGCCTGCGCCAATGCAAGTTCTTGCCAGCGGTCCCTTTTCTAAATGGTGCCTTAGGATGTGGCCTTAGTATTTGGTTCTTGTATCAGAAATCTCCCTTGGAAGGGGGAACCAGTGAGGGAAGGAGGGGACATGAAAGAGAAAGGACTCTTATTTCAACAAAGAGCATCCAATGGCTTGAGGACCTTCTGGTGGCGGAAATATTTGCTGAAGCGCCTTGCAATGAAGGAGCTCAATCCTAGCCGGTGAGTAAACCTGGGATTCCGAACCATGTGATAGATTGGCCCAAGATGATCTTGCAGACCACTGGTACAATCGGAAAATAACCTGGTATCTGGATGAATTCAGTTTCATTGGGCGGAAATCATGTACGATTGGACGGAAGGGTATTGGATGGCAAAGCCAACCGTTGCATTAGGGTCAGCGGGTGAGCCACTAAAGTATGAGATGCTTCGAGCACTGAGAAGACAACATGTTGGAACTGTTTTTGTTTGCATGGCCCTGCTGGTGCTTCAACATTCTATTAACATAGCGGATAACAAATTTATCTACCTTTGCTGGAGGGTCATCCAATCTGTCCCTGGTGACTTATGTTTGGAACAAGTTGGCCGTAGAAAAATGTGTTGGATTGGGGAAAGGGGAGGTGCGCAGCATCTGTTGGGCATTGCTGCTAACTCGCGCCTGTGCAAAGGTGGGTAAGCGATTCTTAACCTCCCTATGTTTGAATGGAGAGCCATTGTCTGCATTGATCGCCGGATTTCCGTAGATTGATTGTATGCACTGTTTTTTCCTATCTTTTAGCTGGGGATATCCTGCCCTCTCATGCCCGACAAAATTCGCGACCATTAGTATGTGTGTAAAACCAGGGTGGCCAACAATTAAAAATAAAATCCTACAGACATTGTAGCCATATGACAATTGATTGCAATGGGCTGCAATGGGAAATGGATGTTGTGCAGCTGCGCAAGTGCAGAGGAAACACTGGCATAGCTCAAATTTGTGCCAAATGATTGGTTTCATCAAAGTTGGGTGATGGTGAAGAAAGAACGAATGACTGACATAGATTTTCATGCGATAACTACGTCTTATCCATGTTCACCTTAACAATCTCAATTCACCGGCTTTGACCCACACCGACGGCTTTGGACCCCCACAACTGCAGACCCAACCTGCAAGCTAGCAAACGGGCCACGTCCGGCCCTGCACAAAAAATCATCGCGCCTCCACAACGAGAATGAAAAGTTTTTCCTGATTGATATGGGAAATCTACAGTCCACTGGCTCCATGCTTCGTTTCAGATCTGGAAAAACATCAGCAATAATTGTCCTACCTACAGTTTCCCGCCTTTGAGAAACTGTACATGTCCTTCGTCCACGTTTGCAATTCACTCATTTGATCCTTGGTTCACTCGTTTGACCCTTGGTTCATTGCTACAGCACTGACGCCGCCCCCCCGGCCTTGAAAACGGTATTGTTGCCACAGACAATGCAACAAATTGTTGTCTGTAAGGCATTTGGAGGTGAATTGTGCAATTGTCTCAGTAAAACCGATAACCGCCCGCATCTGATGTGTCAACTTGGCCCGTAGCATTTCGGGGAGGCAAATGAGTTTTTGCATCATTAAAAACATCCGACCATCTAACCACATTGAGTGGTTTGGTGGCGGTGATCACCCTTCTGAATTATGATACCCTGAATGCTTCATTCATTTCCAGCAATTCCGACACAAGTGCTACAGTAAACGGCAGCGTATGAGGCAAGCCGCTCTCACCACATTAGTTCACCTGTAGGCAAATCAAAACTGCGGAGTCACTTTCAGTCTTTAGACTATGGTTTCAACCAATCCAGACCAGGAAAATACTAAAAGGATTGCTTGCCCAAGTCGCAAACAGGATTTCTTTCCTTTGTCTATGCCAACATGGAATAACTGAAGGCAAACCATTTGGTTCGGGGATTTAAATAGCTGGCCTCTTCCCAATCATTTGGGTTGGTGACCCACCAGTACCTTTTCAATCTCCCGCTGGAGGCCAATTTACACACCCGTTTGGCTCAATCATATCACTTTGTTCCACCATGAAAATCCAGTTCAAAAGCTGATGACAGCCAGTTCGACCTACAGGTGCATACCCTTGCTGGCAAATTGCCGGGTTTCTACCCGCAAGGACGATCACGAGAAGCGTATGGCGTATGGAATCGATAAAAACTCATTGATTGGACCCCGCTATCTGTTCTGCAGCTGGGTCAATTCAACTAGTTAGCCATAGTCACTGTGTTTTTTGGATCGCTACCTTGTTTGGACTTAGAAAAATTCGTTTCCCTTGGCCGAGATACGGTTCGTGACAATTGCGCCCACCAGTGGTCACAATATCCCATCACTCTACCCTCATGGTTGGTGAGGAGTTCAAACACCCAGGATCATGCGGCATCATCCTTATGCTGGTTTATTTTTTTTTACCAATGAAAACCATTTCAGCAAATAGTCCCAAAAGCTCTCAGAACACAGGGTCTTCAACAAAAACGGCGCAATGTTCGATTCTTTGCCGCGGTCCAAATTTTGCATTTCCAAACACGGCACGTCCACTTGTGTCAACAGGCAACTTGAGTTGTCAGTGGCGTTTTTAATTGCAATTGGCCCTGATCGTCTGCCTTTTTTCCCGGGAGCCAATGGTTCCCGTTTTTCTGGAGGCCATGAGCGAGGACTCTCTTAGCGACGGGGGTCCCGGAGTTACCCCCGATTGGGATGCCTCGGAAAATGTTCCGAGTTCCCGGGCGCAATCCACAAATCAGATACATTCCATGTAGCATGTTCCCTGAAGTGAAGTACTCATATTTTCCAACACGTTTCCTCTTCCCATGACATTGGACCTTTGAGTACCATACCGCCCAAGTTTCACCAAGCGCTCGTCTACTATGATCAAGGATCCGCGCCAGCGCCGCGCTTCCCTTCCTTCAGCCAACATACAATGGGTAACCACCCACATGTGAAAAGGTACGGGCGCGGGAATCAGCAGAGCACTGGATGGCATAAATTGCATTTTTTTCTTGATGGCTATGCTACAATGGCGCTCTGGATCCCACAGCGTTCGCTCCCAACATTGAAACGGGGTGGTGCCACCATGCAAAATGCATTTAGCGACTCAAGATGCAACAGCACGGTTCCGCTATATATTTCTGTCCTCGTATAATGTTTGCTTTCCGCTTTCCGCCCGTTCGAGTCGAAGACTACGGCCCCATAGGGACATGGGCAAACCAAGAGTCACAACGACCGACAAAAATTCAGGAAGGCTTGCTCTTCGGCAAGCCAACCATGCCGGTTCATGGCTTCAATCAGCCACGACTCTTGGCCAAATTGATTTAAAACAAATTACGCAAACAGTCATCCCATCTTGTGTGTGGACGACCCCTACTACGACATGGTTTGTCTTCAAGATTGAATTGCCAAGCTTGTTGCGGGTCCCATTGTAAGATTGTCTGAGGCCAACCATGGTATGCACGTGCCACACGAAAGGCCAACCGAAATTTTGCCAGATACAATGCTTCGCTCCAAAGAAAGTCTCATGGGGAATACTTGCTGCGCTTGCAAAAGTCTTGTGTTCATGCGGCGCATGGTGACATTCCATGTTTCTCCCTCCACTCTGACCCACCCAACTATGCGTCTAAGCATGCGTCGTCTCAACGAATCCAATTTTGAAATGTCGGATTTGGGCAAAGCCGTGGTAGCCAAACCAAACAGAATCGTGGGAGAAATCACGCCGTCAAAGAACTTCAGCCTCAAACGCAAACCAATGTGTTTGTTCAAAAGAATCTGTTTAAATTTGTGAAATTTGTTCCATGCACACTCTCTCCGGTAAGCCAAATCAGCAACTCTCCTTTCAGCAAAATTGCCACTCAGCATCTTGCCCAAATATTTGTGTGATTCCTGCCGAGTAGCCACTTCCAAAAAATGGCCTGCTACTTCAATGAGGGTGGGTGTATCCACACCGAATGTGCTGAACAATTTTGTTTTCGAAGGGCTCAAAGCAAACCCAATGCCATTCAATTCCTCAATGAGAAGCTCCAGCATACGAACGAGTTCGGACCAAGACTTCGCAAAAAGAAACAAGTCATCTGCAAAGCGAACATTGGTCAACCGCTCCGTGCGCCCAACATGAAGACCGCGATCGCCCAAACATCGCTTCCACCGCTCCAAAGCAAGTTCCAATCCGGCATTGAAGAATAAAGGGCTAATAACATCACCTTGCCGAACACCACGCTCAATTGCAAATGCGCGCCCTCCTTTGACGCAGCCAGTTTGGGCACGGTAAAGCATGGCAATTAGTTTCACATATTCATGGCCCACACCATGGTGAAGCAAAGCGCGAAACAAACTCACATGACATGCTCAATGCGATCAAATGCCTTTTTGAGATCCAGACTGGCAAACCAACAGTCGAAATTCCACTCCAACGAATTGCTGCAAACGGTTTCCAGCACAACAAAAGCATCATCAACTCCACAAGACCGACGGAAACCTACTTGATTTTTTTTCCCCACACACCTTTTTCCGCGAGTTCTCGCGAGTCCCCTTCAAGGCATCACTTGGTGGGGGAAGGACTGTTTTTATACTGGCCAGTCTCCAGACGCGCACGAAACTCCAGACAAAGTCCACGGGGTCACGGGGGGAGGCGGGAAACCTCGGCCGGGGTGGTGGTGAGATCTAGAATATCACTAAGAGGAAGGGGTTCCCCATCCAAAGCTGTGTGTGGCCCCGGGTCTTCAAAAAGGAGGCTTCTGGCAAAAGCTGTTTGGGCAGCATGTGTGAGGAGGGCTGACCACCGGGCGATAAGGGCTTGAGTGGTGGCTGGTCGCAACAGAGCCGGAGCTGAACGACTACGGGCTTGTGCCAGTAAACGGACGAAGTCCGCGGCTTCCCCACTCCACCGTCCTCCCACCTCCAATGCCACCACGATCAGTTTGCACCTCCCCCCTCTTTGGAGTTCCGGGTAAGTTCGTTCCTTGGCCCTGCGCGCCTCGGCCAAGGCGGCAACTGTGTAATCCCCACGGCGTTGACGGGGTCGCGCTGTGCTGGTGAGCGGGGAGGCCAGTGTGGTATCCACCGCTAGCTGGGCACCGTTGTGCAAGGGTAAGCCGTTGGCGATTACTTCAATGCGGCGGTTGTCCATGCGATCAACCGTAGGCACGTTGAGCTCTGACAGAAGGGTGTGTGTGGTGACCCTTGCCCCTGCTTCCCGACATACCCTTGCCGCCGCCCGTTCCAACGCCCCCCCCCGATTGCGCAGAACCCCGGATCGAGCACAAGCTGCGCGATGGTCGCCGATAAAGTCCAAAGTGCGACGGCATCGGCAAGTTCGAGCTGCCAACGGGAGTGGAAGACGGAGACGACGTAACAACAAGATGCGGAAGATGTGTGACGGGTAGGTGAACTCTGGGCCGAAAGGGATGGTTGTGAACGCAAGACTGGCATGTGGGCCGGATTGAGAAATCAGCAGTGCACGGCTGGCCGGGTCTAGGGCGGTGAGCAACTGGCGTCTGCAACTGCTTTGGGTTGCTTTGCTTTGCGCCCGCTCGAGTTTGAAACCACGGTCCTTGAAGGACATGGGACATGAGTCAACGGTTCAACCGTCGACATAAAAATTGCAAAAATGTTCAACTACACTAGGCCACTCAGGACATCTCGCAGCTTCCATCCAGGAATTGCATTGGGGGAATTCTTGTTTGCAAAATCGTGTCAATTTGTCATGTTACTTTTTAAATAGTCGTCCCACTTTTCTTTTTGGTTGGGCAGTGAAGTTTGTTGCCCAATTGTCTCGAGGACGCCAGCGTAGGACACTTCCAGGCCATCCATTTTGTTTGGCGATTTTTGCTGCAAATCCATGTTGTCTTCTTGCAAGTTGTGTCGTCCAGTTGTCAACCCGGTGGCAAGTCAAGGCTGCTGAAACTCGAGCACGCATACGTGACATAGTCACTCGCCACTCCTCGCCCTCAACGCGTGCCCATCCAACAATGGACCTCAACATTCGTCTCTGTAGTGCATCGAGGCGATCTAGCTCAGATTGTGTCAGCGGCATTGTCACCATGCCAAACAAAACGGTTGGGGTCACCACTGCGTCAAACAGCCTCAACCGCAATTTGGCTGAAACATGTTTGTTTGTGAGAATGCTCCTGAAATGATTGAACTTAGCCCAGGCCAATTGCACTCGATGTTGGAAACCTATGTGCCCACGCTTTGTCAAATCGCCTGAATATTTTCTTCCTAAATATTTGTGGGTAGCATCAGTGGAGAGCACCCCCACCAATTCACCATTGATGTCGGCTGATGTCGCCAATCTGCCAGTGCAGGTTGTGAAAATTTTTGTTTTGTTTCCGTTCAGTTGCAATCCCGCCTTTCCAAGTTCCTCGCATAAATTTTGCATCATGCAAACCAACTCCGGGAGCGATTTGGCATAGAGAAGAAGATCATCTGCATAGCGTGCATTTGTCAAACGTTCACTTGCTCCAACACCTAGGCCATGAGTAGTCAGGCGCCGTTTCCATGATGAAATTGTTTCTTCCAAAGCTGCATTGAACAATGTTGGGCTCAATACGTCGCCTTGCTTGACCCCACGTTGTATGCAGAAAAGTTGGTTTCCATTCACTGTCCCCGTTTCGTTTCGGTACAAGGCCGATAGAACATCAATGTATTCAGGAGGAACACCTTGCGCATTCAATGCTGCAAACAATGCATTATATATTCAATTTTGTCAAATGCCTTGCGTAAATCCAAACTTGCCATCCATAAGTCCAGGCCCCACTCCACCGACTTCTCGGTCATCGTTTCGAAAACAACTAAGGCATGTTCCACTCCCAAGCCGGACCGAAAACCAAATTGATCATCTGACTGCTTGTCGTCCAGCAATGGTTGCAAGCGATTATGTAGCAGTTTGCTAAAAAAAATTTTGTACGTAATCCTGAGGGCAGCTTTGGGTTGCGTTGGCGGCTATGTGCTGCCACCCTCTGGCACTGGGCCCATTGGCAAGTGGTTCTGGGGAGGGGGGTGACACTGCTCCAGCGACCAGGTTTGGCCACGTTGGGGGAGTCCAGTTGCTGTCACGGAGGGTGACTGTGGCGTGGTGCGCTGCTTGAACAAGTGATGGGGCACGTCTGGCTGCTGAGATTCCAATTGTGCGCTCAGACGACCATGCAACAAGTTGGAAAATATTTTGTAAAAAATATGAAGCAGAGCAACCGGTCGCCAGTTTCCAGGGTCTTTCCTCCCACCCGCTTCGACCAACATGGTGAGAAAAAATTGAATTTGCGGATTTGTCTCACAAAGCGACCAGCACCCTCCAAGATGGAATGCCAGCACGCACTGTGTAAATCAACGGGAACGGCGTGGTCGCAACATGACTTGTCGAATCAAATCGCACATTTTGCCAGAAAAATGTTTATGTAAACCGCGCCGCCGTTCATTGACCGTCGACGAACCCAAACATCCTCAGACAATTTTGCCAACCGCTGACGATTCAACAGGTGAAGGCCATGCCTCAAAGCCCACTGCGCCAACATGTGCCCAAGTTCATTCGGCAAACCAATGCTGCACACGCCAACGCGTTCAACATGGACCTCGTGCCTCTCCGACTTTGCGCCGAAATCGCTTCGCAGGCGTGGAATGTTGTTAGTTTGAATGCTGTCAGCGCGGTTGGGCACTTACATTTTCACATCATTTCATGCCTGATCGCCGGACGGCGGGCCCCTTTAGGGCACAGGCCGGTAAGAAAACATCCTAACAAGAAAATTGTGAAAAACAATTCGTCTCATCGCAAGTTGAACCCCACAAAGTCACGGACCTGAACCTGACGTTGGCGATGTGCGAGCGCGTGGGCCAAGCAACCTTGATCAAATTTCTATCCTTGGACAGGCTAGTATTCCATAACTTGGAACGCCGGTACAAAAACAGAACAGTTTGACTTGGCAACTGCACGTCTGTGATTGCAAGGTGTGTCCACCACTTCCCTGGTTCCAGTGCAGCCACACAAACTCGTTGCAGCAAATTACATTGTTACCCTGGCGCACAAATTGGCCCGTAGTAGGAGTGTCTCACTTCGACCCGAACGGGCGCAAAGCAAAAGCGTGGTGCACAAATTGGCCCGTGCGCGTGCCCGAGCAGCACCCCGCATCCTCCAAGCCAGTGCTACCTCTGCTCGGATCGCACGGTGGAGCGCCATGCTCACTTATGCAGCACACCGCGCTACGCGGCCACACCAGTCCGCTGGGATGCACCAGCCCCCCTGGATGGGCAACCCCTTCTCCTCAGCACCCTCCTCCCCGACCACCCAGATGCCCCTCCCGTCCCATCCCGAATGCCACATTCGTCTCCCCGCAGGGCTACTGCGCCGCCCGCGCGTGAACCGTTGTTGGAAAAAGGTTCAAGAGAAAAAAGAGGAAAAAAAACCACACACACACACACACACATTTCTGCGCGTGGCGATGTTTGTTATAGTTTCCGCCGACGCATTTGCCAAACAATTCCAACAGCACCCCGAAATAAAAATTCCGGAAACCGGCCACAACTTTGCACTGGGCCACCCTCGCGCAAACATGTGACATGAAATGCACATTTGAAGAACAAGCATTGCTTCCAACCCTTTCCTTGTGTCCATGTTCGGACACCGGTAAATGTGTTTCCTTTCGCGTCCCGCACAGCAAACCCAAAAAAAAAAGACACACACACACACGCACCCATTCCTTCCGATCGAAACAAGAAGCTCGTGCACAGGAAGGCGTCCACCATTTCCACAACAATGTTGGTGGCGCCGTGTCGGCGCAACCGAAATCAAGCCTCAGCTTCACAACGTGGCGCTGAAGCATGCCTTCGCACTTGTTGGCGCACATCCTTTCCATGTTTTTCTCCTTGCGCCCGTTCGAGTCAAAGATCATGGTCCACTGGGGGACATGGGGACAGGCAAGGCGTCATTGCGACATTGCCTCACACAAATTTACCATGAGAAATGTCTTTGACAGAATGCCACATATTCATGCTCTTTGACAGGCCAACGTGCGATGTCGCGAGCTACTGGAAGCCATTTGGGTTGTTGCGATGTTTGCTCCGAAAATTTTCGGTGGATGTCATCCCATTTCTGCAGTTCATTGCGTCTCTCCAGTCACACCGAGCTACGGAAACCAAGCAAACAATTGATCGAAGCAGTCGACAATGCGCGATATTGAGCCTTTGCAAATCTAGTTCGGTTACGGGCAAGCCGAAAAGCATAGACGGAGACACGGCAGCGTCAAAAAATTCAATGTCAATTCGCAATGAAACGTGTTTGTTGGAAAGTACCGTCTTGTATTTGCGAAATTTCGCCCATGCACCTTGCAACTTGCGTGCCAATTCAACATCGGATTTCTTGCCAAGATCTGCTGGCAAGGTGCAGCGGAAATACTCGTGTTTTGGCGCTGTCCATGACATCCACATATTCCCCAACAATTTCTAGTTCAATAGGGTTTGAAACACCTGTTGTTGTTGTCAAATTGTTTGAACGGCATTCGAGGCCAGCCCAAACGCTGGCAGCTCAACGGCCCGACTCTCGATCTTCATCGCAACTTCTTCGATTGTGGACGCAAACAACATCAAATCATCAGCATACCGAATGTTGCTCAAGCGCTCACGCGCTCCAATGTCCAAACCACGGTGGCCCGCCAGTTTTATGTTCCATCTTCTCAACGCAGACTCCCACGCAGCGTCGCAAAGCAAAGGGCTGCTGAGATCACCCTTGTCCGCGGCCGCGAGTTGAACCGGCTTGATCTTGATACAAAGTCCATAACAATGAGCAATATGCTTTCGGCGCGCCTTGTTTCAGCAAGGATTCAAATAAAGCACTGTCCAATCCAGACATTTCCCACCAACAGCTTCCAAAACAACGAAGGAATCTGTAATGACGGTCCCTGGCTTGAAACCTGTTTGCTCCACACCTTCCTGAACGCCCAAAACGCCCACGCAACCTGTTGCAAAGCAATTTCATTTAAAAAAAAATTAACCACAGCAATGGGTTTCCAAATGTTAGGCCTCCAGGTTTCTCCCGGCGTCGGCAACATTGTGAATAGAGTGTTGCGCCATGATTGCTCGAAACAACCCGAAGCCACGATTGAAATGCTCAGCAAACATCGACGCAACTGAAAACCCCCGTCCTTGAACATTTCAACGATAATGCCATCAGCATTCGCAAATTTATTGCAATGCATTTGGCCCAACGCCTTTTCCAGCTGACCCGCTGCCAGGAGTGTCACCAAAACCTTCACCGTGTTTGAATTGCTGTAGTATGTTCAATGTTGGCTTGTTGTGCCCCGCGTCGGATTGGAAAACGTTTGCCAAAAAGTCTGGAATTCGCCTGGTTTGGGTTTCCGCGTTGCTGACGCACAGCATCAACATGTACAGCGTCCAACCGATTCAAGCCCCTAAATTCTTTCAAGGTCATTTCAGTCCGATTGTTCCGTTTTTTTGCGAATGTGTTTACGAAAGGACTTCTGAATCTGTTTTGACAACTTCGTCCTCCCAAAAACGGCTGCTGGCTTTTCGCCGTTGCTGCAACCAATGTGCCCTGGTAGGGCAAAAGCATAACCCCCAACGCCTTTGTTTCCACAATCGGGCACCATAAACTGGACTGTTCTACGATTTTGTTACCCACACCACGAACGGACCAAAATTAATGGAACACTATGTGATTGCAGCCCGGGAATTAATGAACCACAGCCTACAGCCCCAATTCGCGACCATTTGACCAGCCATGGGGCAATGGGAAAAAAAGGTGCCACGAAAACAGCGGCAACAGCAGCACCAGCAGCGGCGGCAGAAGCACCCCAGCACAAACAGTGACACAAACGTCACTCTATGCAGGAAAGCTACTCTAGTCTGCCAGTGTGCCGGGCACGCCTTTCTTGCAAAGGGCGGCAGCACCAAAATTTCCCTCCAACAAAATTTCCGAAAAAATACGCCCTGCCACAAAAACCAACCGGCTCCACACCGAACCATGGGTTTCCACATCGTGGATTGATAACATCGAAACTAAAACAGTTTGTGTGCCGATGACAAATCCAAACCTTCATTTTTTAGGCTGATGTGGTCCCACCGTTCCATTCAACCATCGGTTAATGCGTTTACCAATATATGCTGGCACCCCTTGATAAAAATCATCAAACCACACTTGTTCAAAAATGCGTTCGCCCTTGCTTCGACCGCAGCCTGACGGCTTTCTAATTGCAACGAAAAAGCAATGCTCAAAATCGATACGTTTCCCGGTGCGGCAAAAGACCTCAAACTTTGCGCGTAACGATTTGCAATTGGCAACGGGAAAAAAATAAAATGAAACCAAATGCGCTAAATTTATGCCTGCACAAAATGACACGTGCAATTCAGGTGCCATTTCCAAAAAAAAATGGTGGGATACCTTTTCCGCGTGATTGCTGTAAACATCGCCCGCGCCGTACCAATTCCGGCCGAGGGCACGCGGACAGAATTGGACAACATGCGATAGATTCATGAATGTCTGCGTGGATGAATTTTGTTCCCGTTGACGGGCCTCGTCTCGCTTTTGTTGCCAATAGTTTTCCTTGCTCTGGCGGGATGCTATGTGGTGTGGACACGATGGCTTGGCTTTTGGACGGCTAAGACCCGCCCCATCATCGTGCAGGTCAGTTGCTGGGGCCGCATTGTGTGGCATTTGCTTCCGGAAAAAGATTTTATATATATATATATATATATATATATCCGGAATTTGTGGGGGCCTCGCGGTGCAAGCTTGGTATGCTGGGCCAGGGGGGCCGCTGATGACAGTGTCGACGCACCCTTTCTCTTCCACAAGACACGCCACCGCTTGCTTGGGCGGAGCGTTGACCTGCCTCGGACTTCATACCTGAGAACTGGCCACTTAAAAAAAAAAAAACAAACCCCGACGATCTGCGAGCAAACGGGCAAGCCAAAAAAATCCCTGCGCAGCTGTTAACAAGCCGTGGTCCAAATCGTTTTGGCGTGGGTTTCTGTGCGACTGGGTTTTTTCCCACGAAAAGTTTTGAACCACTACATGGGTGGTCAAAACCTCCGTTTTGGACGGTGCCAACCTCACTTTCAAAAATGACGTCGTCCGTCTTTGTTCCACTTTTAGGAAACAAACGTCATTCATGTGCAAAATGTATCTCGATCAAACAATGCCATGGCGGATGATTTCAAGGTTGTTGCAAGTTTTTGACATGAATTTGTTATGTGGGTTTTTTGGTTTTTGGTAATAAAATTTATAGCACGCCTGCCTCTTACGTTTTTACTTCCACGGCAGGTTGTGGTTGGTTGATCATTTGTTTTCCCCGTGAATTTTTATTTTCACGACATTTCTGCTCAGCACCACCTCTGTCTCAGCACCTGTGTTCACGGTCATCTCTCTTGACATTTCTGCTCAGCATCAGCTCTCTCGTCACAATATTTCGTAAAGTTACCACTTTCGCGTAAATTTTTCAGCGCCCAGGCTCTCAAGGTTGGGTCAAGTCCTGTGTTGATTCCTTTTTAGGAACCCATGGTGGGATGACCCCAAATAGATGGCCGCAACGAAAAAGGATGCCTTTGCATGAAATGGACGGTGCCGAACTGCATGATGACGAACTGATGGCCCAAACACGGATTCTGAACGGGGCATGTTTTCTTTAGATGCAATTGCGACCGTTGTGCGGCAAGAAATCCAAACAACGATGGGTTTGTTGAACACACGGTCACAACCATGGGTGAACGCATTGATTCACTGCAAGCAGTTGAATGAGCAGAATGTAAATATAAAATGTGCCTCGCATATTCCAGCACAAACACCTTGGGTAATGGCAAAATAGCGGGCCTCCAAGTGCAGATCAGTGCCTTTCAGGACACCAACAATTCGAAAGACCCATCGCTGGCAAACATGTCCAACTTGTCAAAGACCACGGTGATAAGTGGTTTGCAACACCTTCTGGGGTTGAAGAAAAACGGCAGCAGGCAAAGGCCACACACGACCAGTGGAAAAATGACATGATGTCATATGTTTTCAACGGATTGTTTTTCGCCAAATTTGCTGAGATGTACACCAAAAGGATCACAACCCAGAGAGTTGTGCAAATATCATGCAGCAATGTTGATCTGCCTGTGGGATGGGCAAATGGTTGGGACACTCGGGTAAGTTTCAATCCAATGCGTCATCGCAACAAGTCATGGACAAAACGAAGGCCGTGTTGAAACGCAAGTTTTTACTAGAAATGCCAAGTTGAACACAGCAAAATTATAGAAATCATTGGAGGATTGGACGGCCGTGACGTC
Organism: Symbiodinium kawagutii; assembly: GCA_009767595.1. Taxonomy (NCBI): domain Eukaryota; class Dinophyceae; order Suessiales; family Symbiodiniaceae; genus Symbiodinium; species Symbiodinium kawagutii. The sequence continues at coordinate 20,337 of VSDK01029320.1, read as the reverse complement.
GTTTGTTTCAATGAAACCCAAAGCCGTTGGGGCTGCAGTTGTTCCAAAATAATTGTTGATTCTGACTACAAATGCATCTGGTGTGTTGGTTGACAACATGGCAGTTCAATGGCACGTTTGTGCAAATGTATCACATCATGTATGTGGACATCAAGTGTGATGGAGCCCTTGTTCGTTGCATCTCTGCCGCATACTGGGTATCCTCATGAACAGCTTGAAAGCGTGTATGAAAAACTGCACAGGATTTTGGAGGAAACGGTTCGTCACGGAATGAAAGATTTTGAGAACATTTGATGGGGGGTGATTTCGACACGCGGATGTTACGCATCGTGCCGATTTACTCGCTGACCAACGAGTCATTGTTTTGATCTTTACATTGCGAACGATGCTGGGCCGAACGCATCGATTCTTATGGTTCGGTGAGACGACGTTTGAACATAGTTCGAGCATGGCGGTGACTAGTTTTCCAACTCAACAGTTTGATGCGGTTGGAAGGCAAACTGTGAGATACCACGCAGTTTTTGGATGAAAAAATCCTTCAAAACAGCTGCCAACATCAGTGATTTAGAACATGCCATGCTCTATCGCATGGGAAAAAACCAAACACGCCGTGAGCAACCCTTGAATTACACGTTTGGGGAAACCTTCTTTTTCAGAATTTCGTTGCCGCAACCAAAGCATGTTCAAGTCCAAATGAATCATTCATTGCGTCAAAGAATATTCGGTTTTTTACTCAGACAAATGTGTGAAAAACGGAACTGGCGAACAACAAAAATTTTGATGTTTTTATTCCCTGGTCTCACCGGCACACTGCGACACATCAAGCAGCTGCTCTGGGATTTCTTTCCACCATGGCACCACTGCTTGAGCTGATGTTGGACCACTGCAATAATACCTTGTACCACTGTAATAACTTGCACTACCTTCCACCACCTTGTTGTACCTTGTAGTAGGTTGTAGTACTTTTGTACCTGGTAGTACCTTGCAATGCCTTGTGGTACGTTGTAATACCTTGAAGTACGCTGCAATACGTTGTAATACGTTGTATTGCTCTGCAGTGCGTCGTAATACCTTGTACGACTTTGTAAGACCTTGCAGATTTTGTGATACTTGTAGTACCTTGCAATACCTTGTAATATTCTTCAATATTTTGTAATACATTGTAGTGCATTGTAATACCTTGCAATACGTTGTCAAAAGAAGTTTCGAAGAGAAACTCCCAGTTACGGTCCGGTAGAAGACATGAGAGTAGTAGAGACAACAGTAATAGAGAAGAGAGGAGAAGAGAGTAGTAAAGAAGAGAATAGTAGAGAAGAGAGGAGAAGAGAGTAATAAAGAACAGAAGGAAAGACACAGAAAAGTAGAGAAGAGAAAAGCAAAGAAAAGAGTAATTGAGAAGAGAATGGTAAAGAAGAAAAGAGAAGGGAAGAGAGCACTAGAGAAGAGAGTAGTAGAGAAGAGAATAGTAGAGAAAAGAAAAATTTGAGGCTAAAAGCAAGCAAACGAAAGCTTTGTGGGCAACGCACTCTTGCAGCAGCAGCATCAGAAGCATCATCAGCATCAGCGCCATTTGCATCAACAGCAACATCATCATCAGCAGCATAGTCTTAAGATGTAAAATTGCTAGATGAAACAAAGAAATTTGTTGAGCTAAAAACTAATTCAAAATTGCATCAAACATCAAAATTTAAGTAGCCAAAAACTAGCTTTAAAAAAAAATCCAAGCAAAAGTAGATGCCCGAAAAAAAGTCCAAACAAAAACATAATCATTCCCAAAAGCAGCAGCATCAGCAACTCATCATCATCATCATCATCATCATCATCACCATGATCATCATCATCATCATCATCATGATCATCATCATCATCGTCATCATCATCATCATGCGCAGCAGCAGCAGCAGCAGCAGCAGCAGCAGCAGAACCGAAGGGAAAAGAGGGAGCAGGGGGACATCGCCAATCCTCCTCCTCCTCACCATCATCATCATCATCATCACCATCATCATCATCATCATCATCATCATCATCATTATGGTCGTTGTCGTCGCCGCCGCCGTCGTTGTCATCATCACCGTCAATCATCATCATCATCATCATCATCATCATCATCATCCTCACCATCATCATCATCATCATCACCACAACCATCATCATCATCATCATCATTATCATCGTCATCGTCGTCGTCGTCCCCGTCGTCGTCGTCGTCCCCGTCGTCGTCGTCCTCGCTGTCAAGAACAACATCATCATCATCATCATCATCATCATCATCATCATCATCATCGTCATCATCATCATCATCATCATCATCATCGTCGTCATCATCATCATCGCCGTTGTTGTCGTCATCCTCATCATCATCATCATCATCATCACCGTCGTCATCATCATCATGAGCACCCCCTCATCATTGGCATCATCGTTGCCGTCCTCACCATCATGATCATGATCATGAACATGATCATTATCATCATCACCACCATCACTAGCACCAGCACCAGCACCAACACCAACAGCAGCAGCATTACCAGCACCACCACCACCACCACCATCACCGTCAGTGGCAGCAGCATCACCCAACAACGCACCACA
>VSDK01029319.1:43703-57499 GCA_009767595.1 Symbiodinium kawagutii | reverse complement strand
TGTGTTTGGCGACGGTGTTTTGATGGCTGCTTTTGGTTGTGCCGCTGTGGTGGTGTTGTGGTAGTTGTGTTTTGGTAGCGTTTTATGGGTAGCGGTGGGGCTGGTGTTTTCTTTCTGCGGTGTCTCAGTTTGTGTTTTTTCGGTGGTGGGTTGTTTAAGGTTGTGCTTTTTGGCAGTGGTGGTGTTGTGTAGTGATGTTCTGGTGGTGTTGTGTTTTTGGTGGTGTTGCAGTGTTGTGGTGCTGCTGCGGTGGTTTGTTCCAGCGATGTTGCGGTGGTGTATTGTTTTGTTACAGCGGTGCTTTTGTGGCTGGGTCTTGGGGGTGTTTTAGTGGTGGTGGCGGCGCATTATTACACGTACGACTACCACTCCTACCGCTGCTGCTGCTACCGCTACTACTCCTACACTACTACTAGTCTACTGCCAGTCCACTGCTAGTCCACTACTAGTCTATTGACTAGTCTACTGACTAGTCTACTCACTAGTCTACAACTAGTCCACTACTGGTCTACTACTGGTCTACTACTGGTCTACTACCGGTCTACCACTGGTCTACTACAAGTCTACTACTAGTTTACGACTAGTCTACCACTAGTCTAATACTAGTTTACTACTAGTCTACCACTGGTCTACTACTCATCTACTACCAGATACTAGTAGTTTACTACTGTCTACTGATAATCTACTGCTCGAATACCACTAGTCTACTACTCGTCGACTCGACTACCACTACTCTACTACTAATCTGCTACTAGTCTACTGCTACTCTACTAATCTACTGCTAGTCTACTACTAGTCTACCACTGGACTACTACTAGTCTACTACTTGTCTACCGCTCGTCTAATCATTGTCTACTACTAGTCTACTACTACTCTACTACTAGCCTACTACCACTCTACTACTAGTCTACTACTCGAAGGTGACGCAATGCACTGAATGGCGGGCCCAGAAAACAAGGGGTCTGAAAAGAAGGTGGGGGGGTCCACAAAACAAGTCGGGTTCTATAAAATAGGATGGGTGGTCCAGAAAACAATGAGCCCAGAAAGAAGGAAAGAAAGAAAAGAATAATCAAGGAAATCAAGAAAAAGAAAAAAGAAAGAAGAGCCAGAGCAAGAGAGAGATTGACGGGCGAACAAAAAAAGCACACAAGCGAGAGAATAGGAGAACACAAAGACAAAGAGAGGGAGAGAGAGGGAGGGAGAGAGATAAAAAGAACAAACACAAGCAAACAGAAAAACAAACGCGAGAAAAACAAACGCGGGACAAACAAAAAGCGAAACAAACACACAAACAAAAACACTAACAACTCAAAAACATAAACACAATAAATAAAGAAACGCAAAAAACGCATAGCACAAAACATAGATAGACTCGCACACGCAAACGCAGAAAAAAAATACAAAGGCATACGGAAACAGGAACACAAGCAAAAAAAGACACGGAGAGAGAAATAAATACGAAAACAAAGAGAAAGGCAAAAGACGCAAAACAAGAAACAAAAAGAAAGAAAGCAGGAGAACGAGAAGGAAAAGAAACAATAATGAAAGAAAGCAAGAAAGCAGGAAAAGCAAGAAAGCAGGAAAAGCAAGAAAGAAAAAAAGAAAGAAAGAAAGAAAGAAAGAAAGAAAGAAAGAAAGAAAGAAAGGAAGGAAGGAAGGAAGGAAGGAAGGAAGGAAGAAGGAAAGGAAGGAAGAAGGAAGGAAGAAGGAAGGAAGGAAGGAAGAAAAACAAACAGAAAGAACAAAAGACAAACAAACAGAAAAAAGTTAATGAAAAGAAAGAAACAAAGGAAGACAGAAAAACAAAGAAGGACAGAAAGCAAGAACAAGAAAAAGACAAAAATAAAGAAAGAAAAAACAAATACCAAAAAAAGAAACGCCACAAACAAACGAAGTAGAAACAAAGAAGGAGCCAATTGAAATCGGCGTTGCTGCCAATGAAAACGCCGTCAAGGCCAGGGAAAACGGCGTCAAGGCCAGCGCAAACGGCGTCAAGGCCAGGGAAAACGGCGTCAAGGCCAGCGCAAACGGCGTCAAGGCCAGGGAAAACGGCGTCAAGGCCGGGGAAAACAGCGTCAAGGCCAGTGACAACGGCGTCAAGGCCAGTGAGAACGGCGTCAAGGCCGGTCAAAAACGGCGTCAAGGCCAGTGAAAACGGCGTCAAGGCCGGTGAAAGCACTCTCTCTCCCGGAAACAGGGGGGTCCGAAAAATAGGGAGGGGAATCAATAGACACACGCGTGGGGGGTCCATAAAGGAGGGCGGGGGGTCCATAAAGGAAAATGTGGTCCATAAAGAAGGATTGGGAAACACCTCCATAGGAGGCAGGAGGGAATGGGGGGATCTAGAAAATAAGGTGGGGGGTCCAGAAAATAGGGAGGGGGTCTAGAAAATAAGGTGGGGGGTCTAGAAAATGGGCATCCCTGCGCACATAGATACTCTATTATTGTCAATGATCTTAACAAAAATGATTTGGGGGCACCCCGGTTTTGCGACAGCACTGTATGCATTCCTTGCTTGGAAAGTTCCCCATACCGCGATATCTCAATGATATGTAGATTAGACTCACGCACACAGATAGATAGATAAATAGATAGATAGATAGACATACAAATACATGTATATGTTTCTTTCAAAAGGTATATCTGTGTACTGTCTCCTGCATTCTGTTGTTGTCGGCGCTTGCCTCTATACATCTTTGCAACTCCTTTATCGGCAACGTTGCAGCGCACAGCTGGAGTGCCACAATCAGCAGTGGCGACACTTGAGCCGAGTGAAGCTTTGCAATGGTGATACTCATCCGAAGTGATGAGAAATACAGCAGTTTCTGCTATAGTTGTTCAGCATTGTTTATCATTTTTACTGCATCTTTCAATAGTTCTATCATGTTCCATCCCAGTCAATCAGTGTTGGCAAGCAAGACATGATCCGCTCCCGCAGCACCATCAAAATGCCCCCCGGTGGTTTCTTTCATTTCATGAATCATCCGTCAATTCATCAATGAAGCAACAGTTCATCTAACCACCAATGATCAGTAAGCAGCTACTAATCAACTGGCCTACCAGATGTTGTGCCAATCACTAGCTAGTTCCAATGATTGCAAGCATCTATTTTCATGTCATATTATCTTAAATGAAGTTCTAGTAGTGTCACCATATCATATGGCTTGACCATATTATCGCCATGTGGTTGCGGCTCGAGTTCTGCCATAGTTCCCCACCCTGGTTGTCCGTCCTGGCCAGTCTTTGGCACGACCCAACTGATGGATGACCTTGTTGCTGGCAATCAACGAGCTCACCATAGATCTGTCGCCTGTCAGCTTGAAACGCCAGGTTGATGTTGGTTGATGTTGGTTGATGTTGGTTGATGGTTGATGATCGATGATGGTTCATATGGCATGGTGCTTAGTGATTTATGATGGTTCATATGAGCTGGCGTCAAAATTTCTTTTGTTTGGCTGTATTCACAGATCTTTTTGAACGTCCCCTATCGTTCTCCAAGTTTTGAAGTACTCTTTTGGGGTATCGTTTTTTGGCCGTCCCCTTTCGTTCTTCGAGTAAAATCAACAAAACATATCTCCATGTAACGCTTACTTTAAACACAATTATCAATAATTTTGTCTCTGGCTCATATCTTTTCCATGATTTTTAGCTTGTGATGGTGACACTTCTGATGACCAGTGCTGATGTGATGATCGATGATGTGATAAAGCAAGGTAGGGAATCGTTTCACACGGAGCAAAATGTTGAGGATGGGAGTTCTTGGACCCAACTCCACGAACCCCGATTTTGTTTGGGAGAAGCAACATGGGAAAAGCCATCTATGCTAAGTGGTAAGCACTCATGGCATTCAGTGTATGCGATGACATTTATAGTGACGATGCCAGCCTAAATCAACACACCTGATAATTGATGAACATGCAAAGTAGCAGCAAAATAAGGATGATGATGATGATGATGATGATGATGATGATGATGATGATGATGATCGGAAACCGAACACTCCGTCCGGACTTACACCAGCCCATTGGGTGTTGATGGGTGAAAATCCCTCAAACATTGACAGCTTAGTTGCTCCAATTTCACAATACTTCACCCACAAAAATCGTCACAGCTATCGCAGGGAAATGGGACCCATGTTTCTGACTTTTGAGGAACGCCACCGGATCACCGGGATGTTCGCCGATGATCGGTACGATGATAGAAACTCCCTGGAGATGGTGGGCCTTGAGATGGCCCTGGGTTGGAGATCCTCCCATGGATACCGACGCGATGTGACTGCCACCTCCAATCCCAATGGAAGAACGGCGGGGCACGGCATGGCTGCGGTGCACTGCTCACAATCTGCAGAAATACCTTTCCGAAAAGCAGCCAACTTGGAGTCACTCAAGGAAACGGTCACGAACAATTGAAGTACCGTTCGCCACAGCATCATTCACCTTGAACTGTGGTGACTTCACTGCGAACGATGATGAATGATGGATATCAAGCATGAACCGCGTGTTACTTTGTTGAGAACGTGCCAAAATGACATCCAAAAATGGCTGCCCGACCGTGATCCCATGGCCGTCGAGTGGTGTGAGAATGGTGTGGTTGCGTCGTGGGATCGTGGACCGCCTCATGAATTTCAATCGATAGATGACGCCCATGGGTCAAGCAGTTAACCAGCAACAATGGCGCGACCAACAATAATAGTGGGAAAGCAATGGTTAATGCTAGGGGAACCAGATAAACTAAGGGTGAACTGACCCATGGCCATATTGTTCACAGTTGATTTCTTTCAAACAACTATTGATGGCCTCAAGCCAACTGATCATGATTGAAATAGTTCCTCGTTCATATATTGTTGGTTGACATTGTTCTTCATTATCAGTTCATACATTTTATGTTGACTAATGATGAACAATATCAAACAAATAGCAATCAAATAGCAAGCAATATCAACTAACAATGCTGAATACAAGCAATATCACACCCAAGATCATATCCAATGATCAATCCCATTAATCATATCCATCCAGAACCTGAACTCCCATTAATCATAACCATCCCAGTTGGTATGGCCTCACAGCCATCACCATTTCATCACCGTATTTCATTCGCCAAGCTTAACATCAACTCCTTTCGTGACCCGGGCCACGGCGACCACGGCGACCACGGCGGCCACGGCACTTGTCAGTGAAGGACTTGATCCTTCGGTCGATGGTGTCCCTGGAGCCAGCGGAGAGCCAGGTGAAAGGAGGAGATGGAGATGGTCACCGTTGCCACGGAGATGGTCATCGTTGGTGGCCACGGAGCTAGGGACAGAGCTCAAACGAACATGACGACTTGGGAGATGGGTTACAGAGAAGTAGATTGATAAGTGCTCAAATCTTGACTTGCAAATGTATCATGGAATCGAAAAATATCCCAGTACCTTGAAAAATCCAACTCTGCATCAGCCATGTTGGCAAGTACAGTAGCACAAAAACAACCTACCGGATAAAATGGCAACTCTTGAAGCATGTGTCAATCCGACCTGCTCTGCGTTTTGCGTTTTTCAGCGCTTCCCCTATCATTCAAGCCCTGGCCTTCCCTGGTTTAGCACATGAATTTTCACGGACCAAAACGGAACAAGTAACTGAAGCAACTTTTCGACACCGCTCCATTCTGCGACATTGAGTTGGGCAGGTTGCCTCTGCTAATGCCGCCGTGGTGTTTTTTGCGTTGGGCGAATCGCTGGTTGGTTAAGCCTTGCTTTATCTTCGTTGCATCTTGGTTGGATCTTGGTTGGTTGTTGGTTGTTGCTTGGTGGTTGGGTGGTTGGTTGTTGGTCGGCTGATGGTTTTGGCTTGGTTGGTGCTGGTGTCGATTGTGGTGGATTGGTTGACGTCGACTGATGTTGATTCTGATGTTGATTCTGACCTTGTTCCGGATGCTGGTTCTGGTGCTGTTCGATGCTGTTTGCTGCTGTTTGATGTTGATCCGTTGATGTTGATGCTGATGTTTGTTACGTTGACGCTGTGTTTCTCTGGAAAAACTGAAGCAGCTCGTGATATCTTGATATGTAATATATTAATATATTAATATTTTTAATTTGCTATCCACTGCAATTCCTATAGGACCCATGTATCCCCCAGCTGCGACTAAGGGTCACAGCAACCGAATCGATTCCAAAAATCCTGGAAACACGGCTGTTTTCGCCGCTTCGCGCGTTGTCAAGGCATCACCTCTTCATTCTCCAGGTCAATCCTACTTGCCACTGCACCGCTCCTGAGCGTGTCTCAAGGACGATACAGGGAACTCAGGGAACTATTTCTGCTTCTTTGACTGCTTTGGCTGCGATTTTCTGGACCTTTTCTTCCCCGATCTTGGTTTCCAAAGTGACTTTCTTAAGATGCGTTTCTTCTTACTTTCGAGGGAAGCTTGCAAGTAGTCCCACGTGACGGCTTTCTGGACGCGTTGGATCGAAGCGAAGGGGGATCCCTGACAAGCCATCTTCAGGAACTTGTACGATTCGCTTTGTAGGGTTTGGACGTGGCGCTTCCGCACCTCTGATGTCCACGGCCATAAAGTGCGAACGTGCTCAGTGGTGCTGTTCAAATCAGCTTCCAGCTCAGGTTCTGACAGTTCATCTTGAAGGTCTGCTTTCAGTTCTGCCATTGCAATGGCCTCTGGGACTTGTCCGTGTTGGAGGGATTCCAGCGTTTCGAACCATTTCTGGTTCGCTAAGCGGCATTCCAATTGGTTCGCAATATTTCGGCTGTGGAAGGCCACATCCTCAGTTTGCCCAAAGGAGCGACAAACAGCCCCAAAGATGGCTCCGTACACCTTCTTCTCAGCAATGTGCTGGGCGTTCTTGGCGATGGGCAGAAACCACCGCTTGATGCTTTCTGTAGCATTTTGCTCAAGTCGTTGGTGGACCTCACAATGGAACGACTTCAACAAATCAAGGGGTGTTCGGTTCACGATTGGAGGTTTGAAAATGTTTGTTGAAATCCCTTTAACCAGATTCCCAAACCACGTCAAACTGCTTTTGAATTCAGCTTCCCAACACCTACATGTCCGGAACATGGTAAGGAACACATGTTCATATACAAGTAGTTTTGCAAAGTATTTTGCTGTATTTTTTGCAGAGCCGTTGCCCCTACATAATCAAACGTCAACTTGCTTGATACATGTCCGAATACGAACAAACTTATGCATATGTGCCTGACGAGAAATCATGGTTACACAATGCTGGATAGGTTACCCTCCAAATCAACTGACCTAGCGATACCACTCCGTGATACTCGGTGGTCGACTTTTGTGCGGCACCTGGTTGTGCATCGCCTTGTCATTCACTGTATCGATAAGAATTCCCCGCCATTGTCTGTCAAATTCAAATGCCACGGCCGGCGGAAATCTTCGATGGAAAACACTGGGAAAGTGGCGCTTCTCGAAGCTAACTTGCCTAATCGTTGCCAGGCCAAACATTCTTCAAGTGATTTCTGATGGAAAAAAGGGAAGAACGGAAGAACAACACTTTAAAAAATCTGCTCTTTTCAGCAAGCTGCTGCACAAACTGGTGGATCATGTCCTTTGCCAAGGCTTTCGGATTCTTCACCCAGATGTCTCCAGTGTACCGCTGTGCGACCAAGTCATTTGCACGGGAAACCACAAAGTCTACAAAGTCTGGGTGCCCAGTGATGTAGCCTCAGCGATCAAGAGGAAGAATGCCGTTGCAAACCTTTCCACCCTGAAACACTGGAAGTCTGGCTGGCCTCTAGAATGAGTCACAACAGGTCTAAGTAATCTAAGATAATCTAAGTACTGGGCCCTCAAAAACACACGCGCATGGTTTGTTTAGAGCGAAATTCCACTGGTATTGGCACAAAATGTAAAGAGCAAAACACACGCGGGGTGTGTGACTTCGTTGCCAAACCCCTTCGAGTAGCACAGCGTCACGATGATCACGAAATCTGCTCGGCTGAGAGATTTCGACAGTTTTTTCAAGCGCATGTTGTGCGCGTCATGGTAGTGGAATACATTTGTGAAGTGGCCAGTATTCATGAGCTGCGGCCATGTCATCCGAGCCTTCTTTCCACGCACTCGGAAGTTAATCTTGATCATGCGCTGCAGGCGCTTTTGCTGCTCCTTCTCCAGATCCTTGATCATTGTCTGAAACCTGATGTGCATCAGATTCGCCCCTGATTGTGGTTGATGATTGTAGATCTATGTTGACAACCAGGGCTCTTGAAGATCTTGAAGTCATGTAATTAGAGGATATTAGAGGTTCTTTCCCCCTCACAATCTCATGAACCATTTTTGGGATCATAAAAGCATAAAGCCTTGATGCACCGAGCACGGGTTTACGACAGTCTAGCCCAACTTGGGGTCCACTTGAAGGATGTTGGGGGTGTAGGTTGGGAACCTACAGCGCTTTAAGAGGGCAAGGGGGCAGTATCTAGCCCAACGTGGGGTCCACTTGGAGGATGTTGGGGGTGTAGGTTGGGAACCTACAGCGCTTTAAGAGGGCAAGGGGGCAGTATCTAGCCCAACGTGGGGTCCACTTGGAGGATGTTGGGGGTGTAGGTTGGGAACCCACAGCGCTTTAAGAGGGCAAGGGGGCAGTATCTAGCCCAACTTGGGGTCCACTTGAAGGATGTTGGGGGTGTAGGTTGGGAACCTACAGCGCTTTAAGAGGGCAATGTGGCAGTATCTAGCCCAACTTGGGGTCCACTTGGAGGATGTTGGGGGTGTAGGTTGGGAACCTACAGCGCTTTAAGAGGGCAATGTGGCAGTATCTAGCCCAACTTGGGGTCCACTTGAAGGATGTTGGGGGTGTAGGTTGGGAACCTACATCGCTTTAAGAGGGCAATGTGGCAGTATCTAGCCCAACTTGGGGTCCACTTAGAGGATGTTGGGGGTGTAGGTTGGGAACCTACAGCGCTTTGAGAGGGCAATGTGGGTCCACTTGGAGGATGTTGGGGGTAAGAGGGCAATTGGGGTCCACTTAGAGGATGTTGGGGGTGTAGGTTGGGAACCCACAGCGCTTTAAGAGGGCAATGTGGCAGTATCTAGCCCAACTTGGGGGTGTAGGTTGGGAACCTACGCGCTTTAAGACGGCAATGTGGCAGTATCTAGCCCAACTTGGGGTCCACTTCGAGGATGTTGGGGGTGTAGGTTGGGAACCTACAGCGCTTTAAGAGGGCAATGTGGCAGTATCTAGCCCAACTTGGGGTCCACTTGAAGGATGTTGGGGGTGTAGGTTGGGAACCTACAGCGCTTTAAGAGGGCAATGTGGCAGTATCTAGCCCAACTTGGGGTCCACTTGGAGGATGTTGGGGGTGTAGGTTGGGAACCTACAGCGCTTTAAGAGGGCAATGTGGCAGTATCTAGCCCAACTTGGGGTCCACTTGGAGGATGTTGGGGGTGTAGGTTGGGAACCTACAGCGCTTTAAGAGGGCAATGTGGGTCCACTTGGAGGATGTTGGGGGTAAGAGGGCAATTGGGGTCCACTTAGAGGATGTTGGGGGTGTAGGTTGGGAACCTTCAGCGCTTTCAGGGGACGATGTGGCAGTGTGTAGCCGGGCGCAGGTTGGAACCTACAGATCTTTCAAGGATCAACGGCCAGCTGTCAGTGGCTGCTTGATTTGTCTTATGGGTATCCTCTCTCCAGGAATATTCCCAACAGCACCACACAGAACAAACTGGTGACGCAATGCATGCCTTTTCAGGGACCCCAAGTAAGCCTAAGTAAGCCCTAGAACGCATAGATCCTAACCAAGGCTAGCCGGGGTCTGACAAGGTCTCAAGTTCAAGAAGCTGCTCCATGACACTCCTCGGCTCTTCAAGCTTTTGCCTTTTGGCTTTTTTCTTCTCAATTCGAAGGCACTCTCGATAAATCGCAAAAGTTGCGATGAAGTCGTTCAAGTCGTCTGCACTCAAGCCGCGGCCAACGATTCGCGGCAGGTTAGCCCGGGTCAATGCGAGCGTACTTTTCTTCTTGCTTCTCTTCTTCTTGCAGCTTGTAGAGCTTCTCTGCGTTGTCGAAGCGGTCTTTGGCACTGCAGTCTGTTTTCGGCTGGCCACTGTAGCCTCCATTTCCTTCAAAAGATGCTGCGGGTCGCAAACAGCGCCGTCGTCAGTGTCTTGTCTCTGCAGCGATGCCAAGGTCTCTGGATCCAGAACCACCCATGACATGCTACCACCTCGACGCACAACTTCCTGGGGCTGCTTCAGCACCCGAGGGTTGGACAGGTACCAGGCAAAAGCACCCTGCGATGTAACATACTCAGAGACTTCGAGTTCTGGAATACAGTGCTTGTCTTGTCTAGTCTTCAGCGTCTGTTTCGTGAATTTCTTGACCTTGCAAATATTCACCTCAAAAAGCACACTTTGCCATGAACGAAACCTACAAAACCCCATGTGCAATAATGGCATTTGCCTGAAACAAGAAATACAATACACATCCAGCACAAATTCTGGCCTCTTGCTGCTTTGGTCAACAGAAATTAAAACAAAACAACCGCCTTTTGAACCACATCCAGTTTGCACAAGGGTGAGGGCAACAACTCAAAGACACGCAACGCGAAGAAGGGCAACCAACACACCTCAAAACTTCATCCCTCTGAAAATGGCTGAACCAACTTATTAAGATTCTCAATAAGCCCGAGGTTCAAACCCGTAGATTCTGCTTGTGCCGTTGGCCATAAGCGGCATATTCTCACGCAACTTCGTGCTTGTTTTGCGAATTTCCCACGTCTTTTTGCCACACAGTATCAATGAAAGCCATTTTGGTTTCACCGTCAAAGCGCTGCCGTGAATGGCCATTGCGCAAGCCCTGGCGTGGTGAGAACAAGCCAAGCGAATCTTTTGTGTCTGCCAACCTGGATTGTTTCCAGCCGCATGGCGGCAACAAACAAAAAATTGCTTTATGTATTGATGAATGAATTTGTGAAAGGCCACTTTTGACAAATTCTTAGGCACGGATACCCACCCAGGGTGAGTAGCGATGGTTAAAGAGCACTACTTGAAACACAGGCTGGTTACAAAGCAAAAGTCTGGAACAAACTACTCCTTCAGCGTTGGGCACAAAGGACTTAGATACGATTAGAATTCATTAGATCCATTTCTTACCAAATTCCCCAATTGCCATGGGTTTCTACATTTGAATGCACCCTTGGATGTTGATACCAATGCACTCGGATTGTGCTGGAAAGCTGGGCATCACTGTTGACGTTTCAGCGAATCTTGAGCAGCTGTCTGGTGGAATGTCTTGCGTCACCGGAAGCAGCGCTGTGCAGCATGATCACTATCATCACTGTCATCATCATCATCATCATCATCATCATCATCATCATCATCATCATCATCATCATCATCATCATAGACCATCAACGCATTGACCATCATCAGCCATGATTTAAAAGAACCAAGCATCATGTCAAATTGAATTGTTCAAACCAAGATAAACCAAGTGTCGAAGAAACTATTGCCCGCCCAAATTAAACATATGCCAGCCGCAAATCTCAAAGTGACTCCGATGATCGGGGAAAACCATCAAACATTTTGTCCTTCAGAGCTGTTGAATAGTTTTACTGAACCAACATTCTGCCGCTGCAGAACATCATCAATAAGTGACAACTGGTCTATCCTGCTAAATAGCAGAGCAACAATAATAACCGTTGCTGCAAGTTGCTAGAACTTCTGTATCCAAACAACTGGCCTCGGTAGGCCGTCACTGGCCGCAACGAATCCATGGTCCCAATCAAGCAGCAACCTTTGCCTTGGCAGGTTATCCTTGACGGCGGCCTGAACGAAGCAGCGCTGTGCAGCGTCGATGGATCGGTGGACAAAACATCCATCCACATCCGTCCCCCTGGAGCACAGGCTCCAAGGTTTCCAGGCGGGGAAACTGGGAGAAACCGGGAGAAACCGGGAGAAACCGGGAGAAACCGGGCCTTGATGTATCGGTTCAGCAAGCTATTCACTCCTGGGTCAGTCCCTCCTTCTTTGCACGCCAGCGTGATCAGCCTGGCGCGGCTTCCCAGGTCCCAGGACACCCGCAAAAGGATCTGTAAGCTTTCCACTTTCCAAAGCTTCCCAAGTGCCGAAGTCCCAAGGTTCCCAAGGTTCCCACAACGTTCCTAAGGTTCCCAAGGTCACCACGTGCCCAACCGCTCCGCTTCGACCGCAAGGCGCAGCCGTCCGCCTTAAGTGTTTGGCGGTGATCTTGGCCTGGCAAAGGATGCTGAACCACAGTACTGTAATCATCAATAATAGTAACAATAATGAAAATAATAGCATGGCAGTTTGTAATGATAATAATAATGATAGTGAAACTATAAGATAATAATGATAGTACTAGTAGTAGTAATTATGAATACTAATGTTCATTATAGGATGTTGATAATAATAATAACAATAATGAACAGTAGTAATCATAGCTAACAGATAAAATAATGTAATCATCATAGCCAACAAATAATAGTAATAAATTATTATGATAGTACTAATATCAACGATAAACAGTAGTTCAATGCTAATAAACATAATAGTAATAAGGCAATAATGATAGTAGCAGTAATAGTCGTTCAATAATAACAGTAATAATAACAGAAAAAGTAATAATAGTAGTAGTAGTAGTAGTAGTAGTAGTAATAGTAGTTCATAATGATATTAGTAATCATAAGTAACAGTAAAAACAATACTTCATCAGTTCATCATGATAGTCATAAAAAAAAAAAATATTATGAACCATGAACTCATGATGAATCTATGATTAATAAGCGTCCAAAATGGAGATTAATTTATAAATTGACAGTTCAGAAGAGATAATCTAACAAGCTTTAGCTTGATGATTAAATATGGCTCAATATGTTCCATGTCCAAGATCAATGAAGCATCATGACTGGCCAATACTAAGGATGAACAGTACCCATTACCATCTAGGATGATACGTTAGATGGGCTTTGATGCTTTCCGTTCGCAGAGCGAAGAAATCTGAGGACCATGGGTTGTTAACACTCACTATGCCCCAAAAAAGATCGACCATCAAAAAAAAACATCTTGGATGATAAATCACCAGCTATGCTTTAACTCGTGGCCTACTGAAGTCTATTAGTATGGACCTCCGATCACCTCCCATGATATCCATAAATGTGTACAATACCGGGTGGGTACCACCCAATGCCATGGAGAATCCAGCTGATCTCTTGCCTGTTTGCGCTCAGCTGGCCTCATCCGAAAGATGGGCAAAAAAAAAATGCACCAAAATTTACCAAGTCATCTAAGTTGATATCTACTGTTGATTCGTTGGATTGTTTCAGTTGTTTCATGTTTTCAGCTGTTGTTTTCGTTGACAATGCTGCAAAAGTACTGGTTGATCTTGGCAACCCCGAGCAGCCCGCTGTTGGGATATGTTGGGATCGGGTTTCCAGCAGCGTTCCCGGTCATCCATGGTCAAACGATCTCCAAAATCATGGAATGATTCGCAGAGTTCTGATGCCGCGAGCCGAGCTCTGACTTCCTCAGGATGTCTCAGGGCTTCACCCCTTTTTCTTTCGGATGTTTGTCTCGTAGTTTCGGCCCTTGACCTGCAGCCAATCATGGGCCAATCATTCCACGGTGAGCTTCAGATGGTGCTTCAGCCGCCTCACCACAAAAGCATTTCAACATAGCCTTCAACTATTTTCAACTTGCACATTATTCATTTATTATTATTGATTATTCCTCAAAGGGCAGCCATTGTTTCTTCCAAATCCACTTTGCCAACTATACCTCATACTTCGTGTGTACATCAGCAATTTGATCCGCAGTGACGATCAGAAAGAGTG
>VSDK01029319.1:12986-43693 GCA_009767595.1 Symbiodinium kawagutii | reverse complement strand
ATTTTGGGCAACAGCTACTGCTTATCTCTGCTAATCTCTGCGAATCTCTGCTTATCTCTCTCTCTCTCTCCTACTCTTTATTCATTATATTATCTTTGTCTCTCCCTCTCTCCACATGCAAGGCATTTCAAGCAGTTGAGGTTGGAGCAATCACTCTGCCATCCCGTCTGGCTGCCTGTGACGCAAAAGGCGTGCCACGTCACGAATCCCCCCCCATGTGCAGGCAGCCTGGACGCCAGCTATCGTGCCAAGACCTTGGAAAGCGAAAGAAAAAAGTGCTAAACAAATCACATGAGTACACACATGTCTCACTACATGTACTCATTACATGTCATGTACACCCTTTTCAAGTGTGCATGCCAGTCATCTCTCTCTGTCCATCGCCATCTGTCAAGACTGAGCTGTTATATATGCACATCCTGGAAATGATTCTGTGTGTGAATGCATGTGTACTTGCACATCGATTTAATACTTGCACATGTGGAAATCTATCTATGGAACATGGCCGTATCAACATTGATCACCCTTTCAATGGGATAATTATCATCACGAATGCTTTGATCAACATTGGGCAAAAAATCTGCACATATCTCGAGCTGCTGGTTGAACCACTGGAAACGCCGATCAAGCATCCCAGAATCAAGTAGATACTAAGTAGATACTAAGTAGATACTAAGTAGATTACTGGGAAGATAATGATGGAAGGATACCCAGGTACTGGGAAGATGATGGAAGATGTCTTGCCTTGCCTTGCAACTGTCACTTGCTGGCTGAGGCGCTCAGCAGTCCAAGCCTGGCTCAGTGATTTCCATCATGGCGCCATAAAACCGTTCTACCGCCCAACCTCACTGCCCCACATTTTTTTGGGAACTGGCGTGCTACCAAGCAGTAACGTTGGGATATGCGCCAACATTACGGATGAAGCTGACGGATGGCCTGGGAGCGAAAAAATATATAGTGCATAGTTGGACAGTTAGTAAATGTTGCATCTGGTGCAATGTTTTTGTGTGATCGATGAAATGAACGCGAAGAAAGACAGAAGTGGTTGAAGGAAAAATAACATAGGAACAAAGGGGAGAAGGAAGACAAACGAAAAATGAGAGTAAAGAGGGAAAGATAGAAAAGAGAGAAAAAAACAGAGAGAAAAGAGAGAAAAAAACGGAGAAAAAAGAGAAAAAATGAAAAAAAAAAAAACAGAGAAAAGAGAGATGAAAGAGAAAAGAGAGATAATTGATAAAAGAGATTAAAACAGAAAATCAGAAAAGAATGAAACCAAAAAAAAGAGACAGAGAGAGAGAGAGAAAGAGAAAGACGGAGCTGAAAGGAAACAAATGATGCAAGTGTGGATCATACATGAAGATAAGGATGGTGATGGTTATGATGGTGATAATGATGACAATGACAAAGGTGAAGTTGAAGATGATGCAGATGAAGATGATGAAGGTGAGGCTAATGACGATAACACGGGCTGCCCCAACAGTTTTGAACATCAGCCTTTGCTTACAAAAACGCGCCATTGTACTCGTCAAAAATGGGTAGTCGATGGTTAATACAATATGACAAGTTGTGGGTAATAAGATGGCTAACATAGGTTTATGATTGGCGACGCACCGTCCGTCGAGGTTAGCACTAGGTAACGGCTCTGGCTACATTGATCGAAAAATCCTTCACGACAAGATCCAACAAGGATCTGGCCCAAGGGTCAAGAAGGATAAAGACCGACAACATTAATGGATAATGTTGGTTACCAATGATCCGTTTTTTCGTAAGAGATGATGCACATGGAAAAAAGAGAAGGGAAAAGCTGGGAAAAGCAATGAACAAATGATTCAAAAGACCAACATTCGGAACGCTCAAAAACTGCCCAAGACGCGACAACCCGCAGCGACTCAGCACCACGGCCGCCACAATGAAAACATTTTTGCAACACACGTTTGAACCACAAATATTTCCTTTGTCCGAAAACAGTCTCATCAAACGCATCAAATCGCGCAGGGCTTGCATGTCAGTCCCAATCAAATCCCGCGACGTTTGACACGTCGGCGACCAAAAATGTAATCACATCATGCGAGGCTTCACAGGTCTGTCTGGAAACAATTTAATCGAATCTGGAAACACTCTGATCAGATGTGACTTGCCTGATAGTCAGAAAACCGACCAATCAAATCTTGCCAGGTTTGACATGTCGGTCATACCTGTAGACCACGTGGCCAGGGTCAAGCCTCAAAAACTCTATGTTTTGTTACAACTTTTGGCCACCATGATTTTCGATGAGGCCACCCTCCCGCCAAAATGAGAACATTTTTTAAACAGGAAAGAAGAGAGAAAGGAGAGAGAAAGGAGAGAAGTCAGAGAAAATGAAAAGTAATGAAAGAAATGAGAGAAAAGTAAAGTGAAGGAGAAGAAAAACAGAGAGAGAAGATCTGAAGATGATGAAGATGATGAAGATGATGAAGATCAAGATGAAGAAAACGTACTTGAAGCCGATTTTTCAGAAGGACCCCTTCACTCAGAAGCTCTCGGGAATAAGGATCAGTGACTGGGAGGCAGAAACATCAGCGCCTTTCGGGACGATCACAAACCAAGATGTTTGGGCGGTGGGATTCCATTGCATCGCACCAGCAAAGAGGATTGGGAACCGGTAACTGGCAGCAGTGGTTCAGCCATCATTGCATTTCACCACTGCTTTGGAACAGCTCTGCAGCAAACTGTCTCTGATGTTGGGTAAGCACGCCGAACATTGAAAAGTCAGCGAAGCCATTTTGCCAGGAAAAAAGGATAACTTCGGATCCCAATCTCACATCCCAAACATTTATATGAAGTGAGCTTGGTATGGATTACAGGTTGGAAATGCTTGGGGGCCCAACCGGGGGTACATTAATTCCAAGCCATCAGGAAGGGCAAATCAGATTTGAAGCACAGAGCAATCGCCAGGCTCCAAAAGGGCGCATGCTGTGTGCGATGCTGTGTGCGCTGCTTGATGTGTTGCTGGCCACGTCGGTTGCAAAGCACTATGGCAGTTGCTAAACGCATATGGAGATATGCATGTTAAGTCAACTATATGCGTTGTATAACTTAGACCGTCATCCAAATCGTAATGAAATGGTCTAATGAATATGTAGCAAAATGGTAGCAATGGTTTGGCAATGCTTGCGCTCTAATGAAGTATTATGAAGTTTTGGCCACTTCGAAGAATCCCAGAGATCTTTTCCTTGTCTTGGATCGCCTCCCAACCATCCAACCATCCAACCATCGGAGCCGCAACCCGCAAGCGTTCAGCCTCTGTGTCAGTTCGCTCTGCTTGGTGACGGTAGGCGCCTGGCAAACTGCTACAAACATGTACTGAGGAGATTTGGGGGCGGACTGACCATGGTTGACCCCAGTTCAAACTCATCAAAATCCTTCTTCTGTCTGAAGATTGGTGTCTACTTCTGAACGATAATTTCCCCTCAATAACGCTAGAGGTTTCACAACTACAAATCATCAGCTACTATCAACTACGTGAATGCCAAAGTTCTTCAGCGTGCTGCCTCCTAGATGTTCCTAAAAGAACCGAACCCCTGAAACCCCCTTCAGGATTTCATCTCAATCATTTGTTTGCCGCTGAAAGAATTCTTCGACCAATATTCAACTTATGTTTAGAAGGTTTCAACTTATGTTTTTCAATCATGCGTTACTTTGTTTCTCAAAATGTGACTTCAAAACCATGACCCCAAATACTTTTTTGGACTGCACCCTCCCACGGGACCCCAAATACTTCGAACTACCAGTTTTGAATCACTTTCTCCTAAACAAGGTACTCACAAGAGAGTCCTACCAAGAGTGTCACAGAAGTGTCCTAGAAGAATGTCCTGCCAAGAGAGTCCTCCTGAGACAAACAAGTGTCTTCCAGAGAGTGTAGTACAAGAATTTCCCACAAGAGTTTCCTACAGAGAGTGTCCTGCTGAGGGTGTCCCACCAAGTTTGTCCCACAAGGGTATCCTACCAAGAGTGTCCCACAAGAGTGTCCTACAGAGAGTGTCCCACAAGAGTGTCCCACAAGAGTGTCCTACAGAGAGTGTCTTACAAGAGTGCACAAAAGGGTCCCGGAAGAGTGTCACACCAAGAAAGAACCACAAGAGTTTTTGTGTAGGAGTGTTCCCCAGAGCCAAGAAGATGCTAGCAGGTTTTTGACATTCAGCAGTGTCTTCTTTTCCCCAACCATATATTCATGAACCAAACGTGTGAACATTCGGGTTCGTGGCTTCAATCGAAGCGTCTTCCAGCGTCTGAAGCTTTTCGCTACCTTGCCACTCTAGCAGCAGCAATCGTGTCACTCTAAGTGAAAGCCATCAGCTTTCAAAACACAAAAAGTGTTGGCTTTGTCAAACATTTCTTTGTCGGTTGGATTCAGTTTGGATTCCCCCTAAACACAAAAAGAGAAACAGTTTGGATAGATGTGCATGGTCCCCTGGTCCCCTCTAACGCTTGGGTAAGACTATCAATATGTTTGGATGGTCCCCTTTAACGCTTGGGTGAGACGATGAAAGAATCCAATGAAAGAATCCAAAACACGTCAACTTGACATATCCGAGGAGGCTTTGATCCTACGAATCGTATACCTTTTGGAACTCCAGTCATGGGAAGGTCCTCCCCTACCTTCGAAGTTGATTGCCATACCTTTGCATTCAAAGTCAAGTAGGAAGGCTTAAATCATCAAATGGTAGTGGATTCGAAACTATTTAAGCATTCCAAAAGTTGAAAGCAACTTGTTTTGGGTGCTTCAAACCATTGGCCAAAAGGCCACCATGGTCACCAGCGCAAATCCTCGGAGCGACCTGATGAGTCGATGCTGGAGTCAGAGAAGGCCTGACGAATGCTGAAAACAGAAACAGCTGACATTCGCCAAGCACACCGCCATTTGCCATTTCGCCAAGCCGTTGCACCGTTGCCCCGTTGCACCTCAATCTGGGCGCTGCATGCACTGCCTGAGAGCAAACTAAAGAAACTAAAAACAAAGAGAACCTCAGCAATGAGAACTTGCGACAAAGCGTTCATGAATCATCAGCCATCAACTTTAAGTGTCACCCTTGAGCCATCACAAACTATTCTGATCCATGAACCAGCATCAATCCAGTGTCAACCAAAGTCCAACTCAGTGCTGGAAGATCCCGCCAGACTGAGCGAAAAACTGCAGCCGTGAAAGCTGCCATCTGAAAATTGGGCGAAGTCGCTGCAGTGATTGCTGCCGTGAGCCCTAAAACTTGCAGACATCTGAAGATCCGAAGATGATCTAAAGATGATCTAAACATGCAAAGTGTACCCAAGTGTATTCCAAGTGTCACCGGAAGGAAAACATGACACAAAAAAGTAAAGGAACCTGATGCAAACTCGCGGCCTTTTACCCCATGAAGCACAACATTTGCAAAAGATTCCGCTGAGCCATGTCAACAGGACAAGTCAACAGGACAACATCCAGGCCACTTTGCAGATCAAATCATCAAAGTCTGGCCCTGGGAGTGACACGTCTTGATGAAAAATCTCTGAGATTTGCTCTTCATCCAAGGTCTTGAAATGTTCTTCGTCATGTGCAAAAAGTAAGCCAGAGATCTCGCAAATGGCGGTGTTAACACCTGCATTCTCTGGGCATTTGGATTCCGGTTGCCTTGGGAAAATGTAAATCTCTGGTGATGCTGCTGGTGGCTGTTCAGCCTCGTAAGCGTCCAACATGTCCAACTCAACAGGCTTCGGACGCTTCCTTTCAACATAGGGGGCCAGCATCACATTGTGTGGGATGTCCTTCTCCTGCAAGAAGTGGATCACTTTGCCTGCAAAGATGGAGAGGTGTTCGAGGTCGACCCGATTGGACCCTGAAGCGGATCCAGCCGTCAAGATCAAAGCTCTGCTGTACCATTCCTTTTCCACGAGGATTTCCGCACAAACATTGCCCTCAGTACAGCTACCACCCACACGAGATCTTCTGACACCTTCTACTGGGAGTCTCTTCAAACCAGCATATTCCAGATAAAGTCCGTGAAAATGCATGTGATTCACAGATGCATGAGCAACTAATGAGTTGAAGACCACCCGAAAATCCGGCCGAGCAGATTGATCCAGCAGGTGCAGCCCACAAAGCAACCACTCGGAGGTCAAACATTGAGGCATACATTCCGACAAATTTGGAACGAATAGCGTGTGTCCCACCAGGAGGGGAGACGCACAAGCAATGGCTGAAATGGATCGGCCAACTACTTCGAGAGTGCCAATGATTTCGCCATCTTTGATCTTGGTGAAATTAAATGCTTCTGGGTCAGAAGGTCTCACCACTTTCGTTTCCTTCGACCAGTTCACTTTCCGTTTGGATCTGAAATGTTCAGCCGAGAAATGTAGAGACAAACCAAAAGATCCATTCACCTTTCTTCGAACCATGCTGGAGGGCTGAGACTGAAGCAGGCCATCTTTCGCTACACGAGCGAAGCCCGTCAAAATTGTTTTGTCAAAGTCGCTCTCGACTCGGAAGGAATCCCGGGAGGCACAGCAGCAATAGCTGAACATGGGAAGCGATGAGTGAAAACCCACGAAAAAGGACAGTCCAATTGACTGCCCCTGGGCCCTGAACCAAAGTTGCACAAGTTTAAAAAAGCATAGTCGATTCACCAAAGGACGAGCCTGACCCCTTTAGATCTAATTCATGGATACTACAACTGACCTTGACAAAAATGACCATCAAACTACTGACTAACAAGCTGCTAGTGATGTGAAAATGGTAGTAGCGGATCACCATATATCACCAATAACTACCCCCCGGTGGCTTCTCCATGACAAAGCCATGGTCATTGCAACCAGCATGGGGACCGTTGCTATCCATTGCTATCGCTACCAGGTCTCACCTGGCGAATGCAGCGGGCAAGAGGACGATTTCTGCAGGTTTTTCCCTCACTGTGCGCTAGCTTTGTGCCACTCAGGCATGCGCTACCAAACGGGTCATGAGTTGACCAAACATCGCTGCAATCATCATGTGTTACAGTGAACCTGTCTATACTCGACTGCCTTGCCACCTCTTTCCACCTTTCAACACGTGGCATCCGCTTCATTGGTCTGCCATAGTTGAGGGCCCTAGTCAGCATGGGTGCCGTCGCATGATGTCTGATCCAAGTGTCGCTGCCAGGTTAGAATCTAACCCCGGCGAAAGCGCCGTGGCAGCAGCTGGCGCATGACGCCTTGTCTTCCAGAGTTGCTGCCAAGTGGAACAAGCGGAATCTCATGATCCAAAATCGATCAAACCGTGAAGCTGCCAAGTCGTTCGAACAACACCCGCAGCAAGACTTAGAGAAACTTTCGCTTTGAAATCGAACAACATGTGAAAAAACCCGCAGCTTACTCTCAGAGAAATAACGTCACCTCCAAATTCCGAACGATGAGGGCACATAGCATCACAGTCGAAACCATTTTTTTAACATCTCAGCTTAATCTTTCACGTTGCTCCACCTGTTTCAAAATTCACTACTCAGCTAAGCAGAACTGTGAAATGCAACAAACATAGGGAAAAAAAACACAAGGAACATTGTGACCGCTACTTTATCTACTTTGGCTTTGAATGCCGGGATGATTCCGGGATCAAAGCTTTGCAAAAGGTTGGATGTTGGAGGCATTGGTGAGCCATTGGGACATTGACCATGGACCAGGACTCTCCCCTTGGAACCATCGAACCATAGGCCCGTGATGGCCTGTGGGACCATGCCACTGCTGGGTCTCGCGTCATGCACCATGCAGGTGATGCTCCCAAAACCTCAACCGACTCTCAGCAAGTTCTTTCACGTTGATCCTCTAGGCTGCCAAGATGGGCGGATGGGGAACCCCACCAACAGTGGGGCTCACATCAGCCGAGCCGTAAATATACACGATATTTGCATACAATTACATATACATTGGTGTCAAGAATCAGTTGTAACTTCATTGAGTCGATTAACTTGTCCCTATGACGCATATTTCCATCTCAACATGACGCATGCATTTCAGTCTGCGGTTCCCCGGCATCCCTTGCATCTATGCTACCTCTGCGGGAACGCGGATGTACATACCTGAGGTGTTCACAAGTGTTTACGAATGAACTACTCTGCATTCATTCGGCTCAACCAATGAATGCACCGGGCACAGTCTTATGGATGTTATGCAGGTGTCAACCTGGATGAAATTTGGTTGTTCTTCTTGGATCTTCTCCCATTGTTGATGCCCAAAATCAGCACCAAGTTCTATTATTTCCTGGCATTCCCTTTTCATCCCTGATTCTGCGTGGGCTTTGCCGAAAATCACCATGTTTGATGAGTAAAATCCCACAAAAAACCTGGGCGCGGTGATTTCAATTACCAGCAGGTCCTGGGCTCAAGGGGGCCAGCCTCGAGTGCGAGGCGTCGGGGCTGCAATCTTTGAACCAACAGGAATCCTCCTACATGAATGGGCTAAATCATCAGAAGTCGGCAAAAGAACCCAGAGGAAATCCCCGCAAAATTTCCCGACATGAACTGAATCATCAGAAATCATCAAACACTATAGTTCTACATAGTTCGATCAAACAAACAGCAGGTTATAACACCTTCCCATTCGAGAAAACTCCCCTTGATTGGGTTCAAAGTCCCTTCACTATCTTCACTGGTCGAAGTCACGACAAACCCAGGGAATTTTCGAGGTATGGGTCCCATGGGCCCCATGGGTCCCATGGGTCCCATGCGTCCCATGGGTGCCATGCGTCCCATGGGTCCCATGCGTCCCATGGGTGCCATGCGTCCCATGGGTGCCATGGGTGCCGTGGGTGTGCTCCAAGTGGCAAGTCGATAGTCGCCTTCGGGCGCAGACTCCTGGGACTCCTGGCGCCATGATGCGAAAAGCTGCGTGTTTCCTTCCAAAATAAGCTAAGGTGGTATCCCCAACAGCAAGAAAATGTCGTAGATTGGTGGTAGATTGGTCGTAGATTGGTCGTAGATTGGTCGTAGATTGGTCGGAATCCATCTGAATGATCGCATCTGAATGATCGATCCAAAATTTCACACTGGAATTGTTGTCAGTTGCATTGTGAAGATGCGAAGGAAGTAGTTCATGGTTGAGACTTGATGTCCATGAAACAAATCACCAAGCGTCTGAAGTGTGAGGGTTTCCTACATACCAATGGATGCTTCTCCCCTCGGCGCACCGAATGTTCATGTCATGTCGGCACTCAGATTGTGACAATGCGCAGGGCTTTCTCCAAGGGAAAATCCATCAAATCTTGCTATGAACCTTGATGATCTTCCACCAGGGAACCAAAGCAATCTTCATCCCATGGGAGCCTGTGTTGGCTGTCCTTGGAAGCATTGTAACATGTTGTAACCATGGACCGGCCATCTTTGCTTACAGCGCATTTGGATGTAATTTCCTTGTCACCATCAACCAGTATTTGCTTGTCACCATCAACCATGCATCAAATGTGATTTCCAAGAGTCAAAGTAAAAACTTATAATTCACTAAAAAAAAATCACTACAAACTTAAGACTCAAAGTTAGTCAAGTCAGCAACTAGTCTCATGGACACCTGGACACCACTATGAGCTGCCCCGGTGCCATCACTTCGCTGCACCTCCCTAAGCAATCGCTTCAGTTGCTTGGAATATGCCTGGGACGCGGTGCTCAGCCCCTGAGCTGAGTTGGAATCCGTGCTACGTTGAAAAAAAGACTGCAGGACTTGGTTGTTAGAAAAAGATTATAGGAAAATGATGGAAAATGTGTGACCGAAATATGTTCCATATGTTACATACAGGAACTACTCTCATTTTTCACCGGCATGACCGACCCGGTGATTCCATTTCTTGCGTGTCGGTATCACAGCATGGTTAGCGGCCACCCGGGAACCTCCAAGTTCCACATGCAGGCGAAGTCCGCGAAGACTGCGTCCTTCTTAAGCACCTGCGAACACTGCGTCATGACCAAGTCATGGAGAACCGCGGTCAGTGACATCAACTCAGGTGGCGAGCTGGGTCAAGTTGACCAACAAGTTCATGGGGGAGAAATTCACCAACAATAAGAGTGGGAAAACAATGGTTGATGGGAAAATCCACTCAGATCAACTCATGTAAATATGATTGGATGTCGAACCGCTAATCAACAAGAACTACCGTGCAAAGTAATCAAGATGGATAAACGAACCAACAAAACAGCACCTTGGTCAAGTCAGGATTGATTATAATGAATAAGCAAGTAATGGTTCTTGATGGCCCATGGTGGATGATTAGCCATTGGTTCGTGATTAATGGCTCACGGTGGTTAACTAGTTGGTCTATGGTCGCTGAAGAATGCTATCCATGTGATGGATAGCACTGGTCAATGATTGACGATGGTTAAACTAAAAACGAAATGGTTGATACACTGGCTATTGACTAGCTTAGCATGAGTGATAAATGATGTTGATACCGATGATTGATACAAAGTGATAAGCAAAATATTCAAACCATCTTGTCTGGTCGGTGGTTGAATGCGTCGGGTCGATACCTGTACCCCTAGCAACTGAATTGACAAAAATGATGAGGCTAGGAAGGAGCGTAGTCTGGTCCAATACTCCATCCTGCCAAATCTGCTGCAGCTCGCAGCTCAGGGGCGCAAAAGTGCATCAAACTTGGGCAACTCTGTACTTTGCCACGAAACCGAGCACAGCACTACCGCTGGCATAAAATAAGCTTCTACCAAAGAAGCATTCAACATGGGAGGGTATGCTTTTGCATACGCCGTCGTGTACGTCCCAGTCGAGCCCTTTCCCAGAAACAGCCCAGAAGCAGCCAGAAGCAGCCGAGAAGTAGCCAGAAGTGACAACAGTCACACAGATCGTCTCCAAAACCAAGCTGTCGCGCGAGACTTCCTTCATTTTTCAACTTGCCAACGTCAAAAAGGGACAACAGTCACAGAGATCGTGGCCGGCACAAAGCTGTCGTGTGAGACTTCCTCCATTTTTCAACTTGTCAACTTCAAAAAGGGACAAAAGTCCAAAGAATCGTGGCCGGCAACCTTCAAAAAGGGACAACAGTCACAGAGATCGTGGCCGGCACAAAGCTGTCGTGTGAGACTTCCTCCATTTTTCAACCTTTTCACCTTCAAAAAGGGACAACAGTCACAGAGATCGTGGCCGGCACAAAGCTGTCGTGTGAGACTTCCTCCATTTTTCAACTTTCAACTTCAACAAGTGACGACAGTCACAGAGATCGTGGCCGGCACGAAGCTGTCGTGTGAGACTTCCTTCATTTTTCAACTTTTCAATTTCAAAAAGTGACAACAGTCACAGAGATCGTGGCCGGCACGAAGCTGTCGTGTGAGACTTCCTTCATTTTTCAACTTTTCAATTTCAAAAAGTGACAACAGTCACAGAGATCGTGGCCGGCACGAAGCTGTCGTGTGAGACTTCCTCCATTTTTCAACTTGTCAACTTCAAAAAGTGACGACAGTCACACAGATCGTCACTGTAACTCTCATTGCTTCAACTCTCATTGCTTTAACTCTCAGTGCTCTAACTCTCATTGCTTCAACTCTCATTGCTTCAACTCTCAGTGCTTTAACTCTCATTGCTTTAACTCTGAGCGCTTTCACTCTCGGTGCTTTAACTCTCATTACTTTAACTCTCATTGCTTTAACTCTCATTGTTTTTGACTCTCCGTGCTTTAACTCTCAATGCTTTAACTCTCAATGCTTTACCTCTCATTGCTTTAACTCTCATTGCTTTAACTCTCATTGTTTTTGACTCTCCGTGCTTTAACTCTCAATGCTTTAACTCAATGCTTTACCTCTCATTGCTTTAACTCTCATTGCTTTAACTCTCATTGCTTTAACTCTCAGTGCTTTAACTCTCATTGCTTTAACACTCAGCGCTTGAACTCTCACTGCTTGAACTCTCAGTGCTTTCACTCTCCTTGCTTTAGCTCTCAATGTTTTTACTCTCATTGCTTTAACTTCCATTGCTTTAACTTCCATTGCTTTAGCTTTCAATGTTTTAACTCTCAATGCTTTAACTCTCATTGTTTTAACTTCTCAATGCTTTCACTCTCAATGCTTTAACTCTCGTGACTTGAACTGTCCAATGCTTTAACTCTCATTGCTTCAACTCTCAGTGCTTTGACTCTCATGGCTTCAACTCTCAGCGCATTAACTCTCATTGCTTCAACTCTCAGCGCATTAACTCCCAGTGCTTTAACTCTCAGTGCTTTAACTCTCAATGCTATAACTCTCGTGACTTGAACTGCCCAATGCTTTAACTCTCGAGACTGTAACTCTCAGTGCTTTAACTCTCGTTGCTTGAACTCTCAATGCTTTGACTCTCAGTGCTTTAACTCTCAATGCTTTAACTTAGAAGGTTTTAACTCTCATTGCTTTAACTTCTCAATCCTTTAACTCTCAATGCTTTAACTCTCAACGCTTTACCTCTCATTGCTTTAACTCTCATTGCTTTCACTCTCATTGCTTTAACCCTCAGTGCTTTAATCCTGATTACTTTAACTCTCATTGCTTTAACTTTCAGTGCTTTAACTCTCAATGCTTTCACTCTCAATGCTTTAACTCTCATTGCTTTAACTCTCCGTGCTTTAACACTGGTTGCTTTAACACTCAGTGCTTGAACTCTCAATGCTTTAACTCTCAGTGCTTTAACTCTCAATGCTTTACCTCTCATTGCTTTAACTCTCATTGCTTTCACTCTCATTGTTTTAACTCTCAATGCTTTAACTCTCATTGATTTAACTCTCATTGCTTTAACTTCCATTGCTTCAACTCTCAATGCTAACTCTCAATACTTTAACTCTCATTGCTTTAACTTCCATTGCTTTAGCTCTCATTGCTTGAACTCTCAATGCTTTAACTCTCTTTGCTTTAACTCTCATTGCGTTAACTTCCATTGCTTCAACTCTCAATGGTAACTCTCAATGCTTTAACTCTCATTGCTTTAAATTCCATTGATTTAGCTCTCATTGCTTTAACTCTCCTTGCTTGAACTCTCACTGCTTTAACTTTCATTGCTTTAACTCTCATTGCTTTAACTTCCATTGCTTCAACTCTCAATGCTTCAACTCTCAATGCTTTAACTCTCAATGCTTTAACTTCTCAATGCTTTAACTCTCAATGCTTGAACTCTCAATGCTTTAACTCTCATTGCTTTAACTCTCAGTGCTTTAACTCTCAATGCTTTAACTCTAATTCCATTAACTTTCATTGCAACTCTCAGTGCTTTAATAGTGGATTATTAGTGGTTCTAAACGTTCGTAACACGGAATTTTTCTGAAACTTCCTTTGATAAACCCTTGATAAAAAACCAATCAGTCATGGTTTTCCCTTGGTCCATCTGTCAATGCTCTGATCAGCTGGCCTTACCAGTTGACAATGGTTGCGAGGCCGAGTCAAGAAACCCCCCCTGTGGTAATTCGATGGTCGAACCTGTTCATGCTGATTGGCTAGGTTTCACTTTGACAAGATTGCCTGGCATCATATTATACATCAAACTGAACATCACATTATACATCCCCATAATCAGTCGCAATAGTTAGATCACTATTTGCTATTGACATCTTCAATTATATCAGCTGTAGCTGCGCCTAGAGGCAGTGAGAATTCGTGAAAAATCCGACAAGCGGATGCTATGACCTGCAGCTCCCGCATGCTACCATGCTCTCCTGAAACGAGCCGCCCTGTTGGCAGTGCCGCTGCCGCTGACCAGCTCGTTGCTGGCCCCGCCTGAGATGTTTCAGCCAGGGCGGCCTGCGAGGCGGTGATCATGGCGATATGATTTACAAACAAACAATGGAATGTTCATGCGTCTAACAATTAATGCGTCTAATTAAATTGAGTGGTCTACTTAAATCTAGAATGTCTGCTTTAAGAAGATGAACGTTCATAGATACAAATGATATAAAAACATATCTTCATAGCATGTATTGAAAAATATCTCTCCGCAAACCCCAGAAACAAAGGCAAACACATCAACGCACACCATCCATTCACTAGCACGGCTGCATGGCCTGCAAAGCTTTGGGCGTGCTCCGTGCTGCTTTCCGCAAGCAAACTTCAAGATGAAGCCAGGTGGCCTCAAGCAACGATGAAGAAACGAACTCGGTCTGCATGATGTGGTGCTGGTGATTTTGATGATGATGGTTGTGATGATGATGATGATTATGATGATGATGATAGTTGTGGTGATGATGATGATGATGATGATGATAGCTGTGATGACGATGATGATGATGATAGCTGTGATGACGATGATGATGATGATGATAGTTGTGATGATGATGATAGTTGTGATGATGATGATGATAATGATAGTTGTGATGATGATGATGATGATGATGATGATGATAGTTGTGATGATGATGATAGTTGTGGTGATGATGATGATAGTTGTGATGATGATGATGATGATAGTTGTGATGATGATGATGATGATGATAGTTGTGGTGATGATGATGATGATGATGATAGTTGTGATGATGATGATGATGATAGTGATAGTTGTGATGATGATGATGGTGATAATGATGATGATAGTTGTGGTGAAGATGATGATAGTTGTGACGATGATGATGATGATAATGATGACAGTTATGATGATGATGATGATGATAATGATGATGATAGTTGTGATATTGATGATGATGATAGCTGTGATGGTTGTGATGATGATGATGATGATGATGATGATAGTTGTGATGATGATGATGGTGATGATGATGTTTGCGATGATGATAGTTGTGATGATGATGAAGGTGATGATGATGATAACTGTGATGACGATAATGATGATGATGATGATGATAGTTGTCATGATGATGATGATAGTTGTGATGATAATGAAAGTTGTGGTGGTGATGGTGATGATGATGATAATAGTTGTGGTGATGATGATGATAATGATGATAATGATGACGATAGTTGTGATGACGATGATGATGGTTGTGATGACCATGATGATGATAGTTGTGATGATGATGATGATGAAAGTTGTGGTGATGATGATGATGATGATAATGATAATAATGATAGTTGTGATGATGATGATGATAAAGTTGGTAGTTGTAATGATGATGATCATAATTGTGATGATGATGATGATGATGATGATAGTTGTGATGATGATGATCATGATAGTTGCGTTGATGATGATAGTTGTGATGTCGATGATGATGA
The DNA here is from genome assembly GCA_009767595.1 of Symbiodinium kawagutii. Lineage (NCBI taxonomy): Eukaryota > Dinophyceae > Suessiales > Symbiodiniaceae > Symbiodinium > Symbiodinium kawagutii. The sequence goes on along the minus strand of VSDK01029319.1, from coordinate 28,532 downwards.
TGAGGATGATGGGATGTTTGCGATGATGATGATGATGGTGATGATGGTGATAGTTGTGATGATGATGATAGTTGCGGTGATGATGATGATGATGATGATAGTTGTGATGATGATGATGATGATAGTTGTGATGATGATGATGATGATGGTTGTGTTGATGATGTTAGTTGTGATGATGATGATGATGATGGCGATGATGTTGGTGATGATGATGATGATGATAGTTGTGATGATGATGATGTTAGTTGTAATGATGATGATGATGATGTTGATGATAGTTGTGATGATCATGATGATGATAGCTGTGATGATGATGATGATGGTGATGATGATGATGATAGTTGTGATGATGATGATGATGATAGTTGTGATGATGATGATGATAGTTGTGGTGATGATGATGATAGTTGGGTTGATGATGATGATAGCTGTGACGATGATGACAGTTGTGATGATGATGATGATCATGATGATAGTTGTAATGGTGATGATAGTTGTGGTGATGATGATGATAGTTGGGTTGATGATGATGATAGCTGTGACGATGATGACAGTTGTGATGATGATGATGATCATGATGATAGTTGTAATGGTGATGATAGTTGTGGTGATGATGATGATAGTTGGGTTGATGATGATGATAGCTGTGACGATGATGACAGTTGTGATGATGATGATGATCATGATGATAGTTGTAATGGTGATGATAGTTGTGGCGATGATGATGATAGTTGCGATGATGATGATAGTTGTGGTGATGATGATGATAGTTGTGATGATGATGATGATGGTTGTGTTGATGATGGTAGTTGTGATGATGATGATGATGACGATGATGTTGGTGATAATGATGATGGCGATGATGATGATGATGATGATGATGATGATAGTTGCGATGATGATGATGTGAGTTGAAATAATGATGATGATGATGATAGTTGTGGTGATGATGATTGTAGTTGGGTTGATGATGATGATAGCTGTGATGATGATGATAGTTGTGATGATCATCATAATTGTGTTGATGGTGATAGTTGTGATGATGATGATGATGATAGTTGTGATGATGATGATGATGATGATGGTTGTGTTGATGATGATTGGGATGATGAGGATAATGATGATAGCTGATGATGATGTTAGTTGTAATGATGATGATGATGAAAGTTGTGATGATGATAGTTGTGATGATGATGATAGTTGTGATGATGATGATAGTTGTGATGATGATGATAGTTGTGATGATGATGATGATGATAGTTGTGATGATGATGATGATGATGATAGTTGTGATGATGATGATGATGATAGTTGTGATGATGATGATGATAGTTGTGATGATGATGATGATGATGATGATGAAAGTTGTGTTGATGCTGGTGATGATGGTGATGTTGATGATGATGTTAGTTGTGATGATAGTTGTGGGGATGATGATGATGATGATGATGATGATAGTTGTGATGATGACGATGATGATGATAGTTGTGATGATGATGATGATAGCTGTGATGATGATGATAGTTGTGATGATGATGATGATAGTTGTGATGACGATGATGATGGTTGTGATGTTGGTTGTGATGGTGATGATGATGATGATCATGATAATGATGATGATGATCGTGATAGTTGCGTTGATGATGATGGTGATGATGATGATGGTGATGATGATGATAGCTGTGTTGATGATGATAGTTGCGATGATATTGATGATGATAGCTGTGATGATGATGATAGCTGTGATGATGATGATGATGATGGTAGTTGTGTTGATGATGATGATGATGATGGTGATGATGGTGATAGCTGTGATGATGATGATAGTTGCGGTGGTGATGATGATGATGATGATGATAGTTGTGATGATGATGATAGTTGTGATGGTGATAGTTGTTAATGATGATGTTTGCGATGATGATAGTTGTGATGATGATGATGATGATGGTTGTGATGATGATGATGATGATAGTTGTGATGATGATGATAGTTGTGGTGATGATGGTGATGATGATAGTTGCGATGATGATGATGATGATGATGATTATGATAAAAGTTGCGATGACGATGATGATGGCTGTGATGACGATGATGATAGTTGTGATGATGATGATGGTTGTGGTGGCGATGATGATGATAATGAAAATGATGATGTGGTGATGATGATGATGACGATAAAGTTGGTAGTTGTAATGATGATGATAGCTGTGATGGTGATGGTGATGATGATGATAGTTGTGATGACGATGATCATGATAGTTGTGTTGATGATGATAGTTGTGATGACGATGATCATGATAGTTGTGTTGATGATGATAGTTGTGATGATGATGATGAGGATGATGGGATGGTTGTGATGATGATGATGGTGATGATGGCGATGATGATGATGGTGATGATAGCTGCGGTGATGATGATGATGATGATGATGATGATAGTTGTGATGATGATGATAGTTGTGATGATGATGATGATGATAGTTGTGATGATGATGATGATGACGATGATGATGGTGATAGCTGTGATGATGATGATGATGATGATAATTGTGATGATGATGATGATGATGATAATTGTGATGATGATGATGATGATGCTGGTTGTGATGATGATGATGATGATGATAGCTGTGATGATGATGATGATGATGATAGCTGTGATGATGATGATAGTTGTGATGATGATGATGATGGTTGTGATGTTGGCTGTGATGGTTGTGATGTTGGTTGTGATGATGATGATGATGAGGGTGATGATGATCATGATAGTTGTGTTCATGATGATAGTTGTGGTGATGATGGTGCTGATGATTATAATGATACTTGCGTTGATGGTGATAGCTGTGATGATGATGATGATGATAGCTGTGATGATGATGATGATAGTTGTGATGATGATGATGATGATAGTTGTGCTGATGATGATGATGATGGCGATAATGATGGTAGTGTTAATGGTGGTGAAAGCTGTGATGGTGATGATGATGATGATAATGATAGTTGCGATAATGATGATGATGGTGATGATGATGTTTGCGATGATGATAGTTGCGATGATGATGATGATAGCTGTGATGATGATGATGATGATGATGATAATGATAGCTGTGGTGATGATGATGATGATGATGATCATGATGATGATAGTTGTGATGATGATGATGATGATGATGATAGTTGTGGTGATGACGGTGATGATGATAATGATCATGATGATGATGATGATGATGATGATGAAAGTTGCGATGATGATGATGATGATGATGATGAGGATGATAGTTGTGAGGATGATGATGATGATGATGGGATGGCTGCGACGATGATGATGATGATGATAGTTGTGTTGATGATGATGATGATGATGATGATGATGGATAATGATGAAAGTTGCGATGATGACGATGATGATGATGATGATCATGCTCATGATCATGCTCAGGATCACGCTCATGATCATGATGGTGATGATCATGATAGTTGTGTTGATGATGATAGTTGTGATGATGATGATGATGATGATGATGATGATCATGATCATGATCATGATCATGATCATGCGCCGCTCCTTTTCTTTCTGGGGCCAGGCACCATCTGTCAAAGGAGCTGATGCCATCGAAGAAATCAGCTGGAGCTGGAGTCTCATGAGAGATCAGCCCGCAACATTCCAAAACTTTTTCGGGCTTGCTCCAAAAACGAGTCTGGCCTAAGGCCGATTGAAAAGCTCCCAGAGTGTATGACTATTAAAGATATGTACTGCATTGGCAGTGGCCAGCCGCAAACAACGGTTATGGGGGTAAGGTTCAGCGATAAGAGTAAGGAACTTTCCATTGACGGTGCCAGCAAGGTGCTGGTGAGGTTTCTGAGTGCGCGAACACACCCCTTTGGCACCAGCACATTGTCTGCACGCACTCCTTAGCGACACGTTGGCGCTGAGGATGCCAGTGCGTTTTCGCCATGGTTGTTGATCTTGGCAAAAGTCGGTGAACTGGCAATCTGTCCCAGGATGCTGAAGCAAATGCTTAATTGGAGGGCTCAACCACAGTCTTGAGGTATGCGGGTTTTCGAGCGCAACCGGAATTCCATGATTCATACAATACCGAAAAAGCTTTGCACTGAACCGCATCAAACAGTTACCCACTTGAATTTTGCGAAGATCATGAGGGGGAAGATGCTCAAAGCCAAAAATATTGTCACCATCATCACGGAGTGGGCCAGGTCCTCTGCCATCATTGCGCCTAGCTCGTGACCAGCTACTACACGGGGTACCCAACCAAATGTAACAGACACGTCCAGATTTGACCAAGCCGAAGATATCATCTTGAACCTTCCTACGACAAAGATCAAATTGAGGACCATGCTTGAGATCTACTTCAATGCACTGCACGTTTTTGAGACGACGGCGCACTGCTTTGGAAAAGTGCCCAGAACCGGAAAAGATCTCTAAACCGATTTCCCATGTGTTGCTGGCTTTGCCCAGACCCGAGGACCGATAATCTTTGCGATCTCGGTCTCTGCTTCGATGGCATTGGCTCGGTCTACTTCGCTGAGTTCTTGAAACACTTGGGACACACACCCGCCGTTGGTGTAACGACGAACGCTCTTTGGAGTCACCCATCTGCCTCGCTTCTGAATCTGTTCTAGACTTCTCAGACCTTGCAACACGTCTGCGCTTGCTGATCCGTGGCGGATCTGATACACACAACTGATGCTGGCCTGGGAGTACTGCAGTGCTTCGATGACGTGTCGAAAGGCCTTTACGCCTTCGTCCATCTGAAACTTGAAGAGGGGCTCCGAAGGATGCTTTTTGTTGACTCTGAGTGAGAGAGCTGGACCTAACCACGCTAGATACGGCTGGTCGAGAACTACTGCCTCGTCGGCTTCGCCGACCTTGGATGTCACTTTGTGATGCTCTATCTCTCCTGTGTTCAAGATGATGATCCAGCGACGGCAAAGTTTTGACGGCTTCACTAGGTGCGACCCTCGAATCCTGTGTGCTTCCCCTGGTCGACTGCATGTTCCCCAAACTGTCATCAACCAAAGGCAAATGGAATCCAGGTTCTTTCGATGTAGCTCCACGCAGATCCGACACAACATGGGGAAGGGGAGCGGAACTCTTGCTTGGGGAGGGTCCAACTTCCGGAAGCCTTTCAAAGCACACGACAGCCGGGGCAACTCTGACAGCTTCTGCAGGTCGTCTCGATGAAACACCAATGCTGCTGCCAGGGTGGCCCCTGCTGAAATGTCCTCCCCGTCCCAGAACATCACATTCAGGAATTGGGTCGCCATCTGATCCACCATCTTGAGGCTGTTCATCTTCACCCGCTTTTCCTCCACAAACTGCAAGAAGATTTGCATGGCCCGGGCGTAGGACTTCTGCCGAGCCACTGACACCGAACATTTTTCCAGAAAGGTCTTGGTTTCTGGAGCAATTGACTCGGGCACACCATGAACTGCGGCACGATCTTCTGCTCTCTTTCGCTTTCTGTTCTGTCTCCCAATCTCTTGCTGCAGGCTCTTTGTCAACTGACTTGGTGTTTTCTGACTTGTACTCACTGCTGCTTGTCTTGTCAACACCCCCGTCTTGGGAGTAGAAGTCAACTGGATTTTGTCTCCATGACTGCAACTGCCCTGAGAACCCCGAAACAGCATCTACTAACTTCTGCAGCCCCCCTTGGAGGCTGAATTGGGCCAGCTCTGCTCTGCGAGATGGGAAGTCAGCAAAATTTAATTCGGATGCAATCCAGCGAGTGTACAAACTCATACCAGTGGCAAATTCTAAAGCAGCTACTTGACGACAAATGCGATTCATTCCTGGTGCAGAAGACCTACCTTTAGCTACAGCCAGTCAAACAGTCATGGAATCAGTTAAGATTAAGCGTCGACGACCATGATTCTTGCTAGATCTACTTATATGTTGGAAAGCCCATACAAGAGAACGACCTTCTAACACCGGGATGGCTTCTGAACGTTCCCAAATGCCAGAGTCGATCTTCCGCCAATCCTCCCCGATAAAGCCAAGTGACACTTCAGGGACGAAGGACGCTGCAGCCCCCCAGAGGTCTCGGCGGCGCCATCCTCGCCATGAGGTCCCACTCGGACATCATCAAAGGTGAGGGTCTCGCTGTCCACCTGAAGCAGACTCATGCGATCATGATCATGTGTGACTTTGTACTCTTCATGTTGATTGAATTTCCATCTGTCCGAGTATGAAGCAACGTCTCGAATGTCCGAGATGTTTCGTTCGGTTGCAACTACGCCCCTCCCTGTGAGTGAGGCATTAGATTGTATTGCTCCATTCACTTGGCAAATCTCGGCCCAACAAGCAAAGTAAAGATGCTCCCCAAAAAAGTTCACGACATCTTGATGGAATGTCCCAGGGATAACAAACACCCTTATCTACCCAACCAAAAGCACCAACAGCCTAACACGGGCGTCCATAACACGTCAAACATCCTAATCGTAAAGTGCCCATTTTGGAGCCACGATTTTGTTCCTTAAGGCGCATATATACATATATACAAAACTACCGCCACGAAACTTTCGTTTACAAAAAGGTCCCGTGCATATAAAGAGATACAACTCAATTCAAAAATATCACAGCTTCAGCAGGCACACACACTCGGTCTTTAGTAATTCCTTTTTCTCTTTATTTATTGTGCGCCCTAAGGCGTCAGGGAAGTGAGTTTGCAAGCACACCCCAAGCCACACAGCTTTGAGCTATGGAATTGGAATTGCTGCGCATTCGAAATCGTAACCTGTCAAACCACAATGGCCAGAAGCCACCCTGGACATGGAAGTCCAACAATGCACAGTTGCGCAAACACCCGCAGGAAAAACAACAATGGTGGACAAGAGGAAAGAGAGAGGAGGGGGGGTGGGAGCGAAAGACTCTTGATCCACAACACTACTTGAGTAAGGAATTTCAAAGTGAACAAGTGGAACATGCTAAAAAGGGCCTTACACAAGTAGAAACACATTACTGCTTTCACAAGACATCGTGGCAAACAAGTCACAAGAAACTGCAACTCAAAACATAGCGCCGTATTTCCAGCACAGCCTCGGTCACAAGTACAAGATCCCCCCTCACAAAACAAGATCACCGAGAGCCAGTGACAAACACCACCAAAGGAAAGGACAATGCCACGAAGGCAGACAAGAGCGGGCAAAAAGGATAAAACAAAGACCGAAGCCAGCAAAGCCAAACACAGAGGAACCCTGGGACACTTCGTTGCCTTCCCTAAAGATTGGGCTCTCAATAAATTGAACGCTACCATCTTTATGGAATGTCCCAGGGATAACAAACACCCTTATCTACCCAACCAAAAGCACCAACAGCCTAACACGGGCGTCCATAACACGTCAAACATCCTAATCGTAAAGTGCCCATTTTGGAGCCACGATTTTGTTCCTTAAGGCACACATATATACATATATACAAAACTACCGTCACGAAACTTTCGTTTACAAAAAGGTCCCGTGCATATAAAGAGATACAACTCAATTCAAAAATATCACAGCTTCAGCAGGCACACACACTCGGTCTTTAGTAATTCCTTTTTCTCTTTATTTATTGTGCGCCCTCAGGCGTCAGGGAAATGAGTTTGCAGGCACACCCCAAGCCACACAGCTTTGAGCTATGGAATTGGAATTGCTGCACATTCGAAATCGTAACCTGTCAAATCACAATGGCCAGAAGCCACACTGGACATGGAAGTCCAACAATGCACAGTTGCGCAAACACCCATTTTTCACAAGAAGCTGCCTGAGGTAACCATGAAATCCAGAAAGGAGTCGCCACCGCATATGAGCTTACAGAGTTTCTCGGGTATGTGCAGAACTTCTCCAAGTTGGGCCCCAATCAAGGCGGCTGCAGCAGCAGCTTGCCCACGCGATGGAAAATCACCTATGTTGGACTTGGTGGGCACTCGAGAAATCCAAGGTAGGCAGTGGCACTCTACGCACAACCTTTGCAATTGCGAGAGCAAAACAAAGATAGACGATATAGACCTGGAGGTTCCTTTGGCCACCGCATCACGTATCGCATTGTTATCCACGAACATCAGCACGCGTCTACCTTGAAACATGTTTAGGTATCTTTGAAACGCAACCACTATGGGTACCAGTTCCAGTTCTGCAATCAATTGGGCCTTACCTTTGGCCTTCCAGCTCCGCAGCACATCGTCCGGAATGGAAATCTCGTGGACAATTCGGAAATCATGCACTGGATCAATCAACACCAGTCCTGCACCCGATGGAGAGCTAGAAGAAGGTTCCCATGCACCATCCGTGAAGAGAACCACCGGCCGTGTAATTGCACCAAGCTGAATTTTTCTGGGCTTGGCTTCTTGCAGAATGGAAGTTGCATACGAGCACACCACAAGCAGCTCATCCACCAGCTCATTACGCCAACCCTCAGTTGCAACCCGGCTGAAGAATTGCATCACCGGTTTCAAAGGCGCACCCATGAATTGTCCCTGAGTGAAGTTCAGAATCCCGTGGATGGACGCCGCCTCACTTGGAAGTACCCGCTTCCTCTCCAGAAATTTTGAGAAGGTCTCCAGCAAGCTTCCTAACCGCGAAGGCTTGTTTTGAAGAATAAGACACCCATCCACCAATTGTGACAAGTCCACCTGTATACCCAAGACTTCAAAAACCGGAGAAAACGGCTGAGCCTTCTTCCCTTCTCGTGCAAACTTCCATCCCAGGAGGTCCAAGAGCTCAGCAGTGTACTGAGTGGCTGACTCAGCAGTTGCCTCAAACTCTACCGAAGGAAAGTCGTCATAGTACACTGTGCGCAACAGCCTCAGCTTATGCGCCAGTATATGCCATAGGGAGCGGCTCGCACGGTTGAACCCATACACAGCTGCTGCGCTGCCAAACATCAGGGCAGAAGCAACGAAATACCGGGCTGCCTTGACCTGAGGATCATACACTGCCAGGACCCGTTGCCACATCTGCTCCGCAAAAGCACCCAGCTGTTTGTAGGCTGAAGACAAATCCAAAGTCCTTCCTAACAACTTAGGACATGGCCCCCACAAAGGTGATCGATTCTCAGAGGCTTTCTGCAGATTCAAAATGGTCGCAACGAGCAAGTCCACATCGAAAAGCTGCAACTTGTTGGAAGTACCAAAGCCACTGTTGAGACCCGAAGCCAGTGCATCATCAGTTAGCCTGACCTTGTCACTCTGAACAAACGGAAATCTTCTAGTAGCAATCCAGTAAGCATCACCAACCATCTCCGTTACCTCATGTTCAGTGAAGGGCCCCCTCAACCATTTTTGCTCAACCTCCTGCATAGTTTGATCCCATACCTGCTTGTCAAGGCTTGGATCCCCACTGGACACACACTTTGCTACCGACTGTCTCCTTAGCCACACTGCTTGCGCACGCAATTCACTGGGAGATCTTGTCATCGGCAAGTGGCTGCGAGGAAATTGAGGAGAACAGGTGGCCTGACCAATCAATCGAAAACCCTGTGTAACCTCATCGAACAAGGTTGGATCCTCGAAACCAGTCTCCTCCATAAGATGCTTCCACAGCAGAAGTCGCTTACCCCGAAGAATCGGCTGCAGCTCCTCATGAAGGCCTTTGTGAAGTTGCTCCTCTTTACTTTCCAAAGTAGCTGCCAACTTCCTTATCTTAAGGACTTCCAGCTTACGCCTCGCAATAACCAAAGCAGGGCCATCCGCCAACACTGACTGAATGTTGTCCAAAAGCAGCTGAGGTAAATAGGGGGCATAGTCAACTGGATGCTTTGCTTCCAAAGCCGCCTCCACAAATTCGGAAGGTGACCTGAAGATTCCATAAACCTCGTGTCCAGGAATATATGTAGAGGATATTTCCATTCGAGTACCTCGCAGACCACGTTCCAAGTTACCATCACACGACCCACTTTTCCATGAAGGTACTGATTGCAACATCTTGTAGTCAACACCCGGTGGAGGAGGGGATGTGGTCACCAAGGCATACTCAGACACTAAAGGAGGCAACCGAGATATACCCACACGTCGTCCCACACGTGTTTCCAAGGAATGTTCACCACCAGAAAAGGCTGCAGAAGGCACTTGCGCACCCCGACGCTTGGCTTCATGAACAACTAGGTTGGCCACTTTCTGACACAGCTCCCGAGGATATTGGGCTTCATCGGCCGTAGGAAAGCATACTTGACCATCTGCTTGCAAGTAGGGAACCCATGAGGTCTTGGGATGATCATGAGTACAAACTGCTTGGAGCTTGTTGAAAAGACCGGGAGTTCCATACCAACATGTCCACTTGTCCTTGTCCCCACCATGTGCACAGCTTTGAAAGTTCACGGACTCCAACGACCACCACGAGTCAGCTAGCTTTGGATACCACGAGCAAAAGAGTGCCATGACCAGCCAAAAGTATGAATTGGTTGGGTTTTCAACACTGAGCAGACAACCACGCTTACAAGCAACATACACAATGCACAAGGTAACCAGGTACAAAACGTTAGCTGAATGAACACGGGCTTCTTCCGAAGGATAAAGGTTGGGCAACCCCAAAGGTTTATCGGCAGACCTGAGAGGAACACTCCGAATATGGCTGAGCTCCTGGGGCAACGGCTTATCACGTGCTCGGCTTGACGTTCCGCAAACCGGCGCAAGGTGAATGTATGCCACATTAGCTGTAGTCAACGTCCCAAGCAGAAGCTGAACATCCTTAGGCTTGGTAAGGTCCATTGCGACAATCTTGGCCTTGTTCTCAGCGTGCACCTTGTGGTCAGCTGGAAAAATTGAAAAACCCTCTGTGCGGAGACTGGCAGAAAGCTGAGCACATCCCGCAAAAACTTCCACACACAGCAGCTCATTGAGACCACAAGCAAATTCGATTGGAGGCCCATAAGTAGGCCCCAAGGTGATACCAAAATCTTTGTAACAAAACTCCAGCAACAAATCGGCATCGATGGAGGGGTTGCTGGATGAGGACCCCCCCAGCTTGGGCTGTCAAGCCATCTCGCAATTGGTACGAGGGCGCTTACCCTCACAATTCTTCTTCCAACACACACGCAATCCTCTTGAACACTTGTCTTTGTCTTGATGATTGCAACGACCCCGATTGTATTGAAAGCAGATTCGCAAACCAGCCCTGGTCTGAGTCACGCATCCTGGGGGAATGTCAAAGCCCTTTGCAACACCCTTCTGAGCCTTGTTGGAAGTCTGCTGGTTCTGTTGAAACTTCCGCTTCTTGCCAGAAATAGTCTTGTTGGACTCATTGGCTGATGATGATGTCTGTCCACGGGGTTCCTGAGAGGCAGGGAGAGGCAACAAATGATACGATGTTTCATGAGCCTCATATGCCTTCTCCAAAATGTCATCCAAAGGCCGAGTAGGATCATTCAAGGCCTTCCCACGAGAGTTTTGCGCTGCCACCATCCACATCTCCATGTCTGCGTTTATCACCTGCTGAAGTGTCACCGCGCGGAAACCTTTCACAGGTTCTCTAGTCATCAGCGAGTACATCCGATGGATAATTGCATCCAGCTTCTGAAAGGTAGCAAGTCCGGCAATGTGATACGCTAAGGCCCGACGCTGCAAAGCCATCTTCACCTTCAGATCGCCAGTCACCTCCAGTTTAATCTCCTGTTGACGTTTCGTGAGCTTCATGACTCCATCTGATGACAATTCAATGGACTGTTCAGTCTTACCATGCAGCAACTCTGTTTCTCGACTCACACAATGGTTCAGAGGTATGAACCTGATAGTTGACTCCTCAGCTTGTTGCACCCTCATGTCCACCAATCGGTGGGCAGGTTCAAGTTGAGCATCAATGGTAATACCGCTGAGGTCCCTGCGAGCCCGCTCCAACCGCTCCACCCGCTCTGGCACAAGCAGTTTTCGCGGGGTTTCGTCCTCCTTCCTCTCCAATCTAGAGCGCAGGTCTGACATAGTGAGAATATGGCTCTCAAAGAAAAGCCGTCTCCATCCTGCTAAATGCCCAGCATCAACGTATGTCCCAGCACCTTAACAAGAGCATCTGTGAACGGTGTTTCATCCGATGACCCAGGTTGATAGCTAGAAAGAAAAGAGAACTGTCCAAAGGTTCCCAAATTGCTTCGAGCAAGTATGTCCACATCTGCTGCAGGCAAGCCAATCTTCACAGCCCGATCCTTGAAAGATGCAGCACTATCCATTGCAGCAAAAAGGTGTTGGATCGAAGAAGAGAACGACACCTGCCTAGCATCACAATTTCTCAATTGTAAAACCGAAGCCACAGAGGCCTACAACATGTTGGACAATTTTTGGAAAGTGGTTTGTTGAATCGGAAATCGTGGAAACATATCAACATAGCTATTGGCCTACATGATGAAGAGTTGGACAATTGATCACACAATCCAGGCTCAAGCACCTGTCTGAATCTGAGCCAAACGCCGTGCACAATGGAAAGAACTTTCCCACAATGAATGCTTGATGCCACAATGCACAAGTGAATGGCTACAATGTTGCAACGCAACACAACTCTCAAGGCTTAAGGTCCTTTTTATTCCACAAAGGTTGCCAAGGCTTCTTCACCGAGGACGTGTCTGCATTGCTGGCAGACTGGCCATTCATGGGTCAGATCATTCTTGACCTGCGAGTAGAATCGATTGATCTTGCGACCACAGAGGAATTTATCCTCCAAACCGATAAAGTGAAGCACTCCTGATGAAGCATGCTGCAGCACCCGCCCATCTGCCTTGCGAGCTGACAAGAAGACACGCTGCTCTAAACTGGCTTCCTCGATCGCCTCCTCAATCAGTTCTGCTGGCTCTACGTCTGAGTTGTCATCTGGATGGTTTGGGCCAACCGGGTACTGTGACGCCGCATCATCCTCATCAAGGTCAACCAATGTAGCACGGAGCTCTTCATACACTCGGGCTGCCCTAGGCAGATCTGGATCCCAAGCTCCACTGCCCACTTTCCGCAGCATGATACTCAACGAGATCTGCAGCTGAGCAACATTGCCACGACCATAACACAGAGGCGATGAAGTATTCGCATCAACATGATGTCCCAAGATCCTCCTCTGGTCAAAATCTAGCATGCCGAAAAGAGTTGTTCAGGACAAGAGGGTTGCCTTCAAACTATGTGTTGTAAGCATCTCACCAGTCGAGCAATACAGACCAATGATATCTTTCAGCCACAGTATCCCTTCACCTGTAGACATCGGCCTAGATAACCAAGTACCACTTACCTCTGAATATGCAGGCAGTGTGAAAGATGAGGAGCCCTTGAGATGTTCATCACGCAAATCCATCCATCGCTGTGCCCAAGACTGTGCCTCAAATACATTGCCCAACGCCACCAATGGCAGCAACATGGTTTTCTTCTCACGGGAATGCGCTGTCTTGTGAACATTCGTCCCAGCCTCAAGCAGCACCACCGTCTTGCGCCGTGAAATCCTGAAGCCCTTCACAAACATTGCATCTGAAAACCTGCAAACCGCCATGACACAGAACAGAAGATATCCTGCAATGATGGCAACATGTGGGGTGGTCTCATGCAGTACAATGCGCTCCAATGCTCTCAATTCGTCCACATACAAGGCCCTGGCTTGTTGCAGACATCTCTTCTGAACATACATGGAATGAGCCACACCTTTGACCCTCGAAGTCGTCGACATAGGATCGTAGCCATGCAGCCCAAAAACAACATGGAAAAACCGGATAGCTTGTAGAAGAGATTCACCACTGGTTGCACCACGCTTTGAGTTTCGCATCACACAAAGATACTCATAAACCATCCCCTCGTTGAAATCCAAACCCACTCCCAAATTATGAGCTCTGACCCAAGTGAACAGCTGCCACATGCACCTCGCCCGTTTGTATATAGTAGCTGTTGCCTTTGTAGCCAGAGCATCCTGTAGAGAGCTGTTAACCAGTGCCACACTCGCAGATTGCGCATGCAGACGCTGACCAAAGTCAGTCACAGTGAGTTCACTCTCAATCATCAGCTTGACAAGACTGAGGGATTTGAATCTGAGGTCATCTGCACTGACAACGCAATTAGCAAGTCTAGCCCGTTTCAAAGTGTGTTTGAAAACTGCTGGTTGACCACTCTGGGCATCTTGACAAACTGAGGCATCGGCAATGAAGTCACGCATTCCCACACGCATCAAATCTAATGTGGGTCTAAACTGAAGAGCTCTCTTTGGATTCAAAACTGGGTTATCTTCCCATGGCATCTTCAACTTCGATGACAGAATCCTCACTATCGGCTTGCTCACATCTGACACCACAGCTGAAGACTCCGACTGCTGAAGATCATTGCCATGGACCTGGACAGGAGCGGGTTGATCAGGACATGTCACTAAGGAAAACGGTGTTTGTTCATCCTCTTCTCGCAAATCGTCCACATCATCCTGCAAACCTCCCTGAAGATGAAAAGGGTCTACTGAAGGACACTCCTCTTGTAACTCATCCCCATGTTCAGGCAGCATGGTGAGAAAAGCGGAGCAACAGGAAAATGCAAATGCAAAGAAGAAGGACAATGAGGCACAACACTGTCAAGATCCGTCGCTGTAATCGCCGTTGCTGCAGCAAAAGTTGCAAAATGGACTGTTGTACTGACAAAGCCTGTGAGTTGATGTGCACCAAGGTCTCCAAATGCCACACTTCGGTACGTGGAGATGTATAAGGTGAATCAGTGGTACTACTATTGGACATGTAACAGCCACCAGAAACAAGCAATCCAACCACAAGCAAAAATGACAATGTACACAGTCACTGTATGCAGGCAATCACACTGAGGTCGCGATGGAGGGCGCAATGCGGCACGGCCCTTCTCGATCGCGATGGAGCGAAAGACTCTTGATCCACAACACTACTTGAGTAAGGAATTTCAAAGTGAACAAGTGGAACATGCTAAAAAGGGCCTTACACAAGTAGAAACACATTACTGCTTTCACAAGACATCGTGGCAAACAAGTCACAAGAAACAGCAACTCAAAACATAGCGCCGTATTTCCAGCACAGCCTCGGTCACAAGTACAAGATCCCCCTCACAAAACAAGATCACCGAGAGCCAGCGACAAACACCATCAAAGGAAAGGACAATGCCACGAAGGCAGACAAGAGCGGGCAAAAAGGATAAAACAAAGACCGAAGCCAGCAAAGCCAAACACAGAGGAACCCTGGGACACTTCGTTGCCTTCCCTAAAGATTGGGCTCTCAATAAATTGAACGCTACCGTACTTCCGGCCAAAGGGTACATGTACTGTTGTAATGTTTCCTGATAAACGCATACGCTGCTTGAAAAACTGAAAGGAAACCTGGACGAAGTAATCCAGCAAAAGTATAATGCCCCACCAGTTTTTCAATGGTTTTACCAGAACAACGACCATCTTCCAATAATTGCACCGTAGCCAACCGTAGTCGCCATAACCTTTTGGGAGTCACCTGAACCCATGGCTTGTCGGTACAAAAATGCCATCCCAAGGTCTCCAGCCCCACGCCAGATTCGACTGCGTGAGTGGGCAGGCCCCGACTGTTGAGCTGCTTCTCCATGCGGCTCGCCATTTCGAATGCCACACCTGGGCGTTGAGAGAG
>VSDK01029319.1:2986-7986 GCA_009767595.1 Symbiodinium kawagutii | reverse complement strand
GCCTGCCTGAGACCCCGACACCGAGATACCATGAACAATTCCGTTTGCGTTCAGGCTCTGCGCTAAAACTGCGGGAATTTTGACACATCAAACAATCTTCAGTAAAAAACAGAATCTGAACCAAGCAAAACAAGCAAAACAAGCAAAGCAAGCAAAACAAAGCTCATCTTACAAAGTCCAATCTGGTTGTTCCTTGGACCTTCAGGAAGTCCCTCTCAAGTTGTGAGTCTGCTCGCACCTTCAAACCTGAAGGTCCAAGAACTGGTCCACCAGCTTCCGTCTCAGCAACGATTGAAAAAACTTCGAGATGCTATGTACGCTTAGTACGCTTGACTCAGTTCATTTCCAGCGTCTCTGCTGTACCTCTGATTTCAATTGCCTATCTTTACTTCGCCTATGATCTTTATATTGAAACCAATCTTTATCCATCTTTGAATTCGGTTTTGACTATCAGATCTTTGAAAATTATGTATTCAATATCCATGGTTAGATCATTTCTCTACCTTTTTTCTACAGGAAAACTCATGATTTGTGAAGCTGGGAAGCCGACCGTTTTCCACATGAGTTCCGCACCCGATCCTTTCAAGGTAAGCGATGACCTGAGCCCATGGCGGGGACCTAACAGGCCATGTCTCGGCATCTTCACAGGCGAAACTCCATAACCAAAGCACCTATGAAGTAAAATGGCTAGAGCTCACTGAAAGTAATGGGAAGTGAAACAAAGAAACTTTATTCGCCCTGCGGAACCAGAAGACCTCTGCATAACATCCTTTGGTATTCTGAACCCCGTATCTTTTCCGATCTTGTTGGGTTTGCATCGCCTCTGCCGGTCCCTACGATTCGGTTCGTCTTAATTCGTCACTATTGATACTATCATGGACCTTGTTGCGCAGCACTGGCAATCACCGAGCCACTTTGTCACTAACCACAATTCGTTCGGACCTATCCTCGTATGTTCCCGGTTCCTGGTTCGATAACCCCCCCTCCTCCAATCGTGTGGTCCCGCCCCAGCCTTAGCCTCGCATTTGCATTGCAAAATTTCAAAGCTGTAGCCTCCCCCTGGCTACGTGTAGCATTTGGAAATTTTAGTCTCGCATGGAAGCACCGAAAAGCGGCAGCATTTCCGTACATTATATAAACTGAGTGACAGGGGAAGTGAGGAGGAAGTTGGCTATCACGTGGTTTTGGTCAAAACCACCCCTGCCGCCCTGCCCTACCATCAGTAGCCATTCATTGCATTCCAGCTATTATCGTTGGCAAATTCCCATCAAAAAATTCCATGGATAACCATCGGTGATTTTGCTGGAGGCATCATTTACGACGCGGCCACTTCGCCATGTTTTGTTTCCTCGCACATATCAAGACATACTGTATCTGGCACCATGTTAACGTTCCACCGCCATGCTAACGTTCCACCACCATGCTAACGTTCCACCGCCACGTTTTCGTCCCAACACCATGGTTACGCTCCACCACCATGTTTGCGTTCCACCACGATGTTGTTCAAACATTGGTTTTGAACACGCAGCAATTAGCCATTGCAAAGAAAAATTAAAACATCCGGCGAAAAAAAACACGCAAAAATAAATGGAAATGGAAAAATCCATTTGTGAGGATGCAAGCACTTAGTACATGGACAAGTCTTGGGATGATGCAAAGCAATACATTCCCAATCAGATTGGCAGTAAGGAGTGCCAGCGGTTGCGACAATACGCGTATTCCGTCCAACAGCGAAAAAAAAAACAGAGCTGGGACTCTCTGGAAGGCCGTGTGGGAGCTGGCGTCTCAGAAAGGAAAAAAAAATTGCAAAGATGTCCAAACTGTCCAGGTCGTTAACGTCGCCTTCACCTCTTGTCGGTCATGAAATCTTATTAGCTATGAAATTTTCGTGGTCACCGCATGTAAACACTATTGGTTGACCGTTCTCCCTCGCCCTGCCCCAATCGGTCCGAGGCACAAATGGTCATGAAGCCTTCGCACAGCGGAAGCAGATGCCACTTCCACCTCAATCGCCTCGTAACAGTCCGCGCGCGCCACCATGAACGGGCTAGTAATGGGTCAGGGTTGCTGACAAACAACGGCTACTGGTAGGCGTTAACCACCTATGGTGCTGACATAACTGATATATCAACCCTGACCCAACAGGCTTGCTGAACAATGATATGCTGGCCGACATGGCTTGATGATGTTTCATGCTTGCTCAAACCTTGCAGCGGCGTTTGTGACGCTAAGTTTGCCACTAACATCAGCCAGCCTAAGCTCCGCGCCAACATGTCGCACAGGAAAGCTCCAGGAGGATGGTCGCACGACCTGGGCCCCATGAGCCCCAACTTTTGACGCTTAAATAGGTTGGAATGACGCGTGGCAAGCCTGGGATAGCCCATTGAATCTGATGCTTGTCGCGAGGAAACGCGCAGTTAGGCCCGGCCAAAATTTACCAAGTATGGCAAAGTGCACGAGACCAATCTATCTTCATTAGCTCCATTGCGGCCTGCGCGCGAAAACACCGGCCCTATTTGAACGCAAGATGCTGTGGGCATGGAAATTCCCGCAAACTGGGGGAAACGACGGCAAACCAAAACCTACGCTGCATCATGGCGTGTACCTAGCCTCGCTTCGTTCAGTAGAGCTCGGCAATTGGGGCAAAAAAACCAATGTGACAGCGTCCCCGACGGATGTTTAGGAAACGTGCAGGGCGAATCTCGCGTGCGCAAAGATATGTACATCTGCCTGCGCATGTCTACACCTGCAGGTATGCAGTATGAAGTTGTGTAGGTAAGTAGCTGTGGAGATATGTAGGCATGCAGATATAAAGGCATGTGGGTATGTAGGCATGCAAGCATGAAAGCAAATAGCAACGTACGTAAGAATGCATCCATTACTACATGCATGGATTGCTGCACGTTTGCCTGCACGCATGTACCTCGACATGTTTGTATGTCTGCATTTACGCAGAAAAGTAGGTAGGTAGTAGGTAGGGACTTTTGAAATTTGACGCGTGTACATACATATGAAAGCATGCATCTATGCATGTATGCATGAATGTATGCATGTATGCGTGAGTGTATGCATCTATGCATGACTGTATGCATGTATGCATGAATGTATGAATGTGAGCATGTATGCCAGCATTTGTGCATGTGTTTGCGGTAATATATGCACTTGTATGCGTAGGTATGCGTAGGCAAGCATAGGTGTGTGTGTGTGTGTGCCTGCGTGTGTGTGTGTGTGTGTGTTGTTTGCGCATGTATGCGTATGTATGTGTAGGCGCGCGCATATTGAATGCAAATTCATGTCGGTTTGCGCGCCTCCTCTCAAATGTATGCACACATGTATTGGTAAAATGTAAGCATGTGTGAACGTAAATTCTTGCACAAAATGAGGCGTAGATGTAAAGGATATGCCAATGTCAGTGTATTTGCGCACACAAATGCAAACGCAAATGCATGCGCGCATGAAAAGACTGGATTTACCTGAGAACAAAAAACGGAAGCCAGAAGTCACTAAGTGGAAGGGTTGTGGGAAGGAGAAAGGAGGAGACAGAGGGTGAGGATGAGGACCGATGATGGTGAAGGAGGGATGTTTTGCGGGCCAACAACAATCTAACAGCTGGCGTTGTTCCACTTGATCGGCCCACCTGACTCCAAAATGGGGCGTGTTATGTAAAATGAAAGAAGGGGTACAACTAAAGATGCTGACCAACGGTAAGTCATCGCGGTCCAAATGAATTTCTCTACTATTGTGGGTTGGGTGACAAAAGCTATACAGGCTTTAGACAAGGGTATAGGACATTCCACTCAAGTGGCTTGCAGGACTCCGAAATGAGACATGTTATGTTTAATGCTCTGCGCTAGGTAGAGCAGAGGCGGACAGTCTACCTGCCTTCAAAATTGTGCTTATGAGGGCTAGGGACAAAAAGATTACTATTAGTCTAAGACAATCTAACAGCTGGCGTTGTTCCACTTGATCGGCCCACCTGACTCCAAAATGGGGCATGTTATGTATAATGATGCATGCGCGCATGAAAAACTGGATTTACATGTGAATCTACTACAATGCAAATGTGAAAATGTTTGCATGTATGTATGTGTGTATGTATGTATGTATGTATGTATGTATGTATGTATGTATGTAGGTATGTATGTACGTATGTATGTATGTATGTATGTATGTAGCTATGTATGCATGAATGCATGTATAAATGTATGTATGTATGTATGTAGGTATGTATGCATGGATGCATGTATAAATGTATGTATGTATGTATGTATGTAGGTGTGCATGTATGTATGTATGCATGTATGTATGTATGTATGTAGGTATGTATGTATGCATGGATGCATGTATAAATGTATGTATGTAGGTATGTATGCACGCATGTATGTAGATATGTATGCATGAATGCATGTATAAATGTATGTATGTATGTATGTATGTAGGTATGTATGTACGTATGTATGTATGTATGTATGTAGCTATGTATGCATGAATGCATGTATAAATGTATGTATGTATGTATGTAGGTATGTATGCATGGATGCATGTAAAAATGTATGTATGTATGTATGTATGTAGATATGTATGTATGCATGTATGTAGGTATGTATGTATGTAGGTATGTATGTAGGTATGTATGTATGTATGTAGGTATGTATGTAGGTATGTATGCATGGATGCATGCAAAAATGCATGTATGTATGTAGGTATGCATGCATGGACGCATGTATGTATGTATGTATGTATGTAGGTATGTATGTATGTAGGTATGTATGTAGGTGTGTATGTAGGTATGTATGCATGGATGCATGTCTACATGTATGTAGGTATGTATGTATGTATGTAGGTATTGGTGCATGGATGCATGTATAAATGTACGTATGTATGTATGTAGGTAGGTATGTATGTAGGTATGTATGCATGGATGCATGTATCAATGTATGTATGTATGTATGTAAGCATGTATGTAGGTATGTATGCATGGATGCATGTATGTATGTATG
>VSDK01029286.1:652445-672376 GCA_009767595.1 Symbiodinium kawagutii | reverse complement strand
CATCCAGCAAGGGCAGGATTGGAAGCAACAAAGTCAAAGAAAACCAGCACCCACGGATATGGCTGCGGGTCAAGGGTCCCTGAAATCATGGCTGTTCACATCCCATAAATGATCAAACTAGTCAAATATTAGTTATCAAGCAACATTGGTTCTTGACCATCATTTTGTCAAATGATCATTGATCAAACATCATTTTCATAGCCAATATTGTTAAACATATCATTCTTTATCGTTTTGCCACACATTTCTTGACCATTATTGATTAATTCCATTAATTGTTACTATACTATCAACCAGATCATTATGAACAGAAAATGATTGCTATATCATCAACAAAATGAGAAGAACATATTTGCGTGGCATTAATGACTATATATTAAACTATATTGTTTGACTAATGTTGGTTTCTGATTAGTGTAAACCCCCCCAAAATAATACTATTAATCTGATTAGTTGTTTCTAAAGTAATTCTTTGACATTATAATTAATTCTTTTCATTTTGTCAAAGAATTTGCGTGGCAGCGCTACAGGCGCTGGCTGACAGTTTTGGTCGTGGCTGAGGCGCAGCCAACTTTGACGGAAGCAGTGGATCACATGGTGGATGTGCTGCGAAAGTTTGGGGCCGAGGGATCTCTGGGGTTGAAGCTGGGTCAAGCAGTGAAGCAACCAACCAATGGTTAATGGTTAATAATAGGGGATAACAACCAACAATAGTAGGGGATATACCAACTATATATGGCTATGGGTCAAGCAGGTAACCAACCAACGTTCATGGAGGATTTACCAACAATATAAGGGAAAACAAGCTGGTTAATGATGACCCACAGCCAACTGAGATGAATGGTTGTTGCTATTCAGATCTGGGGTTTTCAGGGGATTATAGTTGTGGTGAATAGGGGATAATAGCCAACAAGATGTGGAAGAAAGCCAGCCAATGGGGGATACTCACCAACAATAGTAGGGAAAACAATTGTTAATGATGGGGGAACCGGGGACAGAGTGAACTAACCCATAGCCATATGCACTGGCCCTTAAATAGTTGTAACCAACGCTGATTGTAATGCTTACGTTCAGTTTTCGACGGGAACAATGGACGGTTTCTCGATCATTATCATTCACAATGAATAACGCTTACTTCTTGTTGACTCTTAATAACAACCTGCCGTGTCGGTGGTACAACCAAGAGATTGGAGCGAACTGCAATGATGAACTCGCATCTCTGAGTTGTCAGCCAGTCTAAAACTACGCAGTTGGTCTACGTACCGCAATGTGAGAAGCTGCCACTGCTTTTTCCAGCGACATAAGAAGCATTGCCCACGAATTCTTGGCAGGGAATTTACCAGCATAGGCCATCATTAACCACTATTTCCCCGCATGAACTAGCATGAACTATGAGTTACTCACCACTTCTGCCATTAAGAAATAGCATACGTTGTTGAGTTCTCTACCACGAACCTGTGTCATTGCTGCACCACGAACCTGCCCTGCGCTGCGAACCCGCTGCGAGCGAGCCCAGGTCTTTGAGGGAAGAGAAGAACAGGATGGTCGCAGCCAGGCCCTGGGAAGGGGTGGTGGCAACCCCCCAGTTAGAGGTTGGTGAAGATTGATCATTTATTGGTGGTTAAGAATGGTAATAATGGTTGACTGTGATTAATAATGGCTATTGCAATGGTTTATACTGATGATAAGTTGGTGAACAAGGATGGCAATTAACTAGTGGTTAATCTGGATCATTACTTGGTTGAGGTTTGCCATTCAACATCATTCAACTATATCTAGTAGAACTGGTATAACTGGAATAATGATTGGAATAATGTTAAGTTAAGTTATACCAGTTCATAAGTTGGTTAAGATTGAACTGGTATAACTTAACTTAGCTATCTTGGGGGCACCACCTTGTAGAAATTTGCCGATCGCAGCTTCGACCTGAAAGACTCAGATCACGTGGGCATCACCAGGTCCAAGCCGCATCGTGTTGTGATCATCGGTGGACGCTGGTTGGGTAGCTGCAATGGGTTCCTAACTTTGGAGGGTCTAAATGTAGATATGCAGCTGATATGCACGTATAATCATTTTTGACTTCTGTGCCCATTTGTAAGGTTAAGATAGGGTAACTGGTGTACTAGTTGGATTGTAGCACCCAGGATCTTGAGATTAGGTGACTGGGCACTTGGATTGTAGCAACCGTGAATGCGGTTGGGGAATCAAGGACCGAAACCAACAAAAACCGTGTAGCAAATATTGATGATGGTGCATAGATAGATCCATACATGTGCTTCTTTATAGCAGGGAGATGCAGTTGGAAGACGGCAAAGTTTCAACGCGCATGACTTTGTGATCATCAGGATGTTTTTCTTTATAGGACCTCGTGCAACTCTCTCCGAGTCAAATGGAAATTTGAATTTTGCCCGATCAAGTTGATCCTGTGAACAACCCTGTTTGAATATTTGTGCGTTCTTGTGAAAGCGAGGATACTCAATCAGCATGCTGGGTTCCCCGACCGAGATCAACAAGGTATGTAGTCAGTGGTAGACTTTCACGAGTGCATTCTTGCATGCACAGACACCTAGCGGCACTTACACACACAGACATACATACGTATATGCGCGAGGCTTTTTCACAGTATACTTACGTGTGACTTTCACTTGTTGTCTCAAAACATATTTTGATACCGCTGGTTATTTTGAGGTCGTTTTGCCTGGGCCTATGCTCTTACTTGTTTGTCGTGTGCCACGGTGCCAAAGTGAACACCTGCTGTTGCCATGAGATACTGTGAAGGACCTGGATCTTGGGCCTGGCAAAATTTCTCTATAACCAGCATTTTCAGATCCTCATGTACGCGATGCCTGAGTCGGGTCGCGAGTGGCTGCCGTAGGCTTTCAACCCACCACTTGAAACGACGGGTCACGCCCACAGGAGAAAGGCCTCAGAGAGGGCCCTCCCTGCTTCTTGGCTGTCCAGTTCTTCTGTGCTTATGACGCGATTTCGACCCTGTTCGAAGATGTCATTAGTGGGCATTAGGATCATGAGGATCATTTGGCTCATACTTGGATATGTACTGGAGATGTATCAAGCACTATTTGGGCATTCGGATCAGTATTATCAGTGCTGTATCAATTCAGGTCATCCTTGGAGATTTCGGTCATGAACTAAGAGTTCGCAAAGGTTTTCGTACAGGATCTTCACACTGTATGCGGATGGGACGGGTCAATATTGACAAGACTACCTGCAATCCCAGAATGACGTTTGTTCTTCATAAATAAACTTGCACCCAGCATCCGTCAAAAAAACATCATTTTAGTGAGGGAGAGCATCAAATTATGGACAAACCCATGTGAGAAAATCGGCTTGGTGAGGTTATCAGCAGGGCATTTACTGCATGACAAAGCCCAGGGTATCAGGATACCGACGCCCGAACGAACTTTGCGGAATCCTCACGTACCTGAAATCAGCTGAAACACTGCAGCTCATGGCAATTTTCAAATAGGGCTTGGTCAACGGGACTTGGTGAATTCATAGGGATGTTTCTCAAAATCGGGGACCCGCCAAATCATCCTTTATAAACTGTTCATTTTTTGGGGTTCCCTATTTTAAGACACCACCATTGGTTGGAGATGGTTAGCGGTTACACAAGACCATCTGCTTGCAAAGGAGAATTTCAAGTCCCCGGATCAGCGAAGCGAGGCTCCCCAATGCTCGCCATCCAACTGCCTAGCTGAGTTCAGCGACCTGGTTGACTTCCCATTAACTTACCCTGGCTGGTCTCGTTTTTCCTGGGCTATCCACTGAGGTTGCTAAAGACCAAGGGATATACCAATCTCACAGTTCACTGCTTGGAAGACCACCCGATTTCTATATGGAGAAAGCCCCTTGGAAACCATGAAAACTTGGTGGAATTTTTCCATTTCGAACTGTTTGCTTCACCAGAGGGTACCTTGAACTTGAACCATTGGAATGTCATGCCCAAGCTGGAGATACCGCATTGTGTCGGGACCAGCCGTATTCGCCAGGTTCAACCAGTAACAACTGATTCCTATGAGCACTGGTTGAACTTGGCTACTGATTCACTGAACGGTCACTTTACATTCGACAACGGTCCAAAAGTGCAAATTTGAATGAATGATACAGACTGAACATTCTCGACCACAATTGGTCCAATGAAAAAGATCCCATCTACTGTGGCAAGCCGTTCACCGTGAGATACCCCCAGACACTCCACGATGATCATTCCACTTGAAACCTCCCGAAGTGCTCACGCTGGTACCGATGTAACCATGGGTAAAGTGAGGCTCTGAGAATGAGGAAATTCACCTCATGGAAAGTGGTTATGACTGACGCAATTATGTTTCCAGTTCTGGTTGAACCGCAACTAGTTAGATTCCCTGGCTATATCTCACGTAAGTCACCGCGCAAGTAACGAGTGTAACTTGCTAGCAGCGAATAAATCACCAGCTAAATCACCAATTGACTAGATGATTAGCAATAAGTCACCAGGTAAGTAATCTCCAGCTTCACATTAGAAATAGTAACTAGAAATCACTTCACCGCGCAAGCAACTACAAGGTGGGCCCCCTAGTTATAACTTGGTTTTTCAGGCCATTTAACTATAGTTATATCTACCATAACTGGTAGTTAGCCTAGTTATAACTCACTGCAAGTCACTAGCTGCTACAAGGTGGGCCCCCAGTAGTTGTAGTCGTTGGGTTATAACCCGCAATAACTGGTAGTTACCCCTAGTGGTTGGGGGTCATAAATCAACTTAGGTTATAACCCCCAATAACTACCAGTTATAAATCACCAGTTAATTCGTTGGGGTTAATCAATTAAGTTAGTTATAAATCAACTTAGGAGTGGTTGGGGCCCACTCGCTGCTAGAAATCACCAGCGCGCGACATTGGGTCCCCAAGGACGAGATCGACGATGACATCGATGCCTTCAACAAGGAGCTCTCCGATGGACTCGTGGAGGTGCACGGCGTGCAGCGTGCACCGGGACGCTGCCCGGCATGCTGGGTTGCAGCCACATAGATGCAGCCACGACTAGATCCACATCGATGGATAGATTTTTTTAAGATGTAAGCATTACATAGACTCTTAGATTCTTAGATTTTTTTGCAGGGTGTTTTTGTTGGCATTATGGGGATTACCGTGTTTTAGTGCTGTTTTGAGCATTTTTGGGATTTCATGGATATACCTTTGAGTGTTTTTTTGGAATTAGAGGTTTATAGGCCACCAAAACTATTAAGAGTGACCGTGTATCACACCCCCGCTGTAGCTAGTGACAGTCGCTGTCTTGTGAGAATAAACACATAAGCCACCCAGTATATAATGGTCCAGCCACTCATGATGGTAATTAGTGGCTAATATTATTGGTCAATGCTTCAATGATAGTTGATAGTGATGACTTAATGGGCAATGATGGTGGTTGATATACAGGAACCATCCATCATGGCTGACAAAGCCTGAATTGGATCTTTTTTCTTTCAGCGTGCAACTGCAATGTCTGGTGTCCGCGAGTTGAATTTGTTGGAATTTATAGTCTCACCCGCGTGCACCATCTGCTCAAAAAAGTCACTGGTGTCCATGAATTTGCAGTCTGTTTTTCTCATGAAACATGAATTTTGGGTTACAGGCAACAGAAATTGGTGGCATCAAATTCTTTGTGGAGTATGTGATTGCCAATGACAGGGACCACCAAACATGTCACCATTTTTGATAGGGAACCAACCGTGGTGACAGGTACCCATCCATGGCTGAGCCCGGAATATGATCGCAGGTCATCGTTGAGATTGGCATTTTGGAGATGTGGGTCAACCAAAACGGGAGGGTTCCGGTGACCTTGGAACCTCGGTTCTAGCAAGGTTCCAAGCAAGGTTCCGGGAGGGTTCTGGGAACCTTGCAACCTCGGTTCTCAAAGTTCCGGAGCGCCGTTCTAAGCAAGGTTCCAGTGAGGAAAATTCCCAAAGTTCCCAAAGTTCTTTGTCAAGTGAAGTTCCATGTCCTTGGGGTTTGGAAGCTTGGAAACCTTAGGGCCTTGGTTTCCAAATCTTTTCAGCACATGTTTCAAGCTTTGCTATGCTTCGGGCTTAAGTGGCTTCAAATGTTTTTGCTTATTGTTCCGCTTTCGTGATCAAGCTTATCAAATAAGGTTTTCAAGATAGGACGGAATCTCGTTTCCTTTTAACTGCCAGATCGTCCCTTAGCCGCCTTTTCTCAAAAGCTTTGAATCAGCTTCACCATGACACACCGTTGTTGATAGCGAAATGGTCATCTTGTTGCAGCAGCGAAATTACACAGTACTTTTTCATTGCCTAAGCATTTTTCACATTACATTTCATTTACTATCATTGTGCATCAATTGTTATTGTCAGTACACGCGGCGTTCATGGAGTGGAATCTTGTCCTCTAAAGCAACGACGCAATCTAGACGGTTGTCTTGCAGCCATGGTGAACCGTGGGGAGGAGTATCGTCAGTGCCCGAAGTGCAAGCATGTGTTTACCCGGAGAGTCTTTGCGCAACACCGTGGCAAGTGCAATGGCAAACATTTTCCTCCAAATGCGAAAAAGCTCAAAGAGAGAGCGCAAAACAAAATGTATGCAGACGCAAACAGGCTCTTCTTACAGAAAGCCGCAAGGGCTTTCGAAGGACGACCATTCATTCTGACTTGCGGATGCCAATCCAGTTGCCAGTTCAATCGGGACCGAAAATATATCCTTCGCTCTGTAGAAGATTGCGTAGAGGTGCTGCAACAACATTTCAAGCCCTTGCCTGCGATCACAGGGACACAAGCTTTGCAAATTCAAGAAGAGAAGAACAAACTAGAGGAAGAGAAGAACAAACTAGAGGCACGGGCAGAGGAAGCAGAGTCGAAGAATGCCTGTGCCGACTTTTTGCAAATAGTGAATGAACAAATGCTAGTGGCATTGCGACAGGCAAAGGAAGACAACGAACCAATGGCAATGCAGCGTGCCCAGGAGCGAGCTAGCAGGCAGGTGCAAGAGAGCAATTGTGCAGTATGCCAAGAAGCCAAGTCCGGTGGTGTTCTTTCCATGCCGGACGACCATATGAAGGCAAAGGAAAGGGAGGAGAGCGACCTCGCAAGGGCCAGCGTATTCAGCCGACGTTACAGGCTTCTACGGTGCGTTTGGTTGAGCGCAATGACGCTGAAGAGGAAAGAGAGCGTCAACGCCAAGAGAGGCGACGACCACCGGCAATTGTCATGCAACAGGCATTGCTGGCAGTTATGTGGTAAATGCTCATCAACATACATAGAAGTTTTTGCAGATTTGAAAAGCTGAGTTTAGCAAGGGGGTGGACACCGCACTGCAATTCAGTTTTCTATCACCTATCGCCTCTTCTTTCCATTTCTTTCCTACGTGTCCTGATGGCAATCTCATGGCTGATGACTGAAATCAAGGCTGCCGACCATCAAAAGAGTCGGACTGAGTTGGCCCCAACCAGATCAAACACTTACATGTTTGGTCGATTCCTGCGGCATGCGCTGAAATGAGCTGAAGCTGTTTCTGAGGTCACAGCGCCTCCAAAAGACCTGAGTGCCACTAGCGGTTGCACCCTTGGTGCAGCGACGATCGCTGAGCACGAATCTTGCCTGCATAATTTACGAGCGGTGTTCCAGTGGGCCGATTGAGTGGGGTTTAGACATCAGAACGCATTGGACCAAATCTATAAAGTTTTTTTTTGGTTCTTGCCTGGAGCTTGCGTAGAGCAAGCCATGTGTTGTCAAATTCATATGGCCAAAATGGTTCAGCATTTTGGCTCAAGACCGGTTGGGTGCCCCACTTTTGGCGAAGGCAAAATCTCCGATAGGCACCGTTGTTTTCAACCATGTCTACTTCGTCTGTGGTTATGAAGCAGTCTAATGCTGTGGCGCAAGCGGATGCATCGGTGGGCAGGACCCACGAGGAGTTGACAGCCCAAGCGCATGACGTGCAGCTGTTGGAAGACAACGTGATGGTGGAGTTCCCCCCGAACAAAAGTATGCGATGTTGAGTGTCCCGGCAGATGCGATCCCTGCTGAGGACGTTGCTGGCTCTGCATGTGCAGTGTCTGTTGGAAGCGCCTTCAACTGGAGGCGACAGTTGGCTCGTTTGTGAAGTGTCCTGTTTGCCGTGCTGAAGTGAGGTTTTCTTCTGAGGCCATCGTATCCTGAATGGAGACGGCGCCTGTGTGGGACCAATGCGACATGAGTCCGACTTGGGGAACAAATTCCGATTCATGCACGAAATGGATTCACGCGCCAAAGATTCATGCACGAATGCCGTCGGATTCATGTTTTAATGGGGCCGGATTCACGCGCAAAAGATTCATGCACGAATTTCGTCGGTTTCATGCACGAATGATTCGGATCCTGGATTCACGCACGAATGTCGTCGGATTCATGCGCGAATTCCCCGATTCATGCACGAATAATTCCCCGATTCATGCGCGAATATAATCCCCCGATTCATGCACGAATAATTCCCCGATTCCTGCGCGAACATTCCCCGAATCATGCACAAATGATTTTCATGCACGTATCGAAGAAATTGTCATCTGGGCAGTTGTGGTCGTTTCAGAGAAGTTGTCATCCTTTCAGAGCAGTTGTCATCGTTCCAGAGAAGTTGTCATCCTTTCAGAGCAGTTGTCATCGTTCCAGAGAAGTTGTCATCCTTTCAGAGCAGTTGTCAGCGCATCACAGGGCCACCTAATAACGTTCGTGTTTGCCTGCTTCCAAAATAATTGCAAATATGGTTTTACTGGCCACATATCATAGAAGTTGTCATCGTTTCAGAGAAGTTGTCATCGTGTCAGAGCAGTTGTCATCGTTCCAGAGAAGTTGTCATCCTTTCAGAGCAGTTGTCATCGTTGCAGGGAAGTTGTCATCGTTCCAGAGAAGTTGTCATCGTATCACAGGGCGACCTAATAACGTTCGTGTTTGCCTGCTTCCAGAAGAATTGCGCATGTAGTTTTACTGGCCACATATCATAGAAGTTGTCATCGTTTCGGAGAAGTTGTCATCCTTTTAGAGCAGTTGTCATCGTTCCAGAGAAGTTGTCATCGTGTCAGAGCAGTTGTCATCGTTCCAGAGAAGTTGTCATCCTTTCAGAGCAGTTGTCATCGTTGCAGGGAAGTTGTCATCGTTCCAGAGAAGTTGTCATCGTATGACAGGGCGACCTAATAACGTTCGTGTTTGCCTGCTTCCAGAAGAATTGCGCATGTAGTTTTACTGGCCACATATCATAGAAGTTGTCATCGTTTCGGAGAAGTTGTCATCCTTTTAGAGCAGTTGTCATCGTTCCGGAGCCGTTGTCATCGTTCCAGAGAACTTGTCATCGTATCACAGGGCCACCCAATTACGTTCGTGTTTGTCTGCTTCCAAAACAATTGCAAATATGGCTTGGCTTTATGGCCACATTAAGTGCAAGAATACGAATTCATTAGTGCAAGAAGATAAGTGCACGAATGTGTTTTATCAGTGCACGAAGATATGTCCAGGAATGCAATGCCCGAACATAAGTGCACGAATACGCTCATATTAGTGCAGGGATACAATGCCCGAAGGTAAATGCACGAATACGCTCTTATTAGTGCAAGAAGATAAGTGCACGAATACGCTCGTATAAGTGCACGAATATCAGTGCTTGAAGAGTAGTGCACAAAGATAAGTGCACGAATGCAACCGTATTAGTGCAGGAATACAACTTTGACCCGCCTTGGGTTACAGCTTGGTGACTTAGTGCCACGTCTATCAACGGGGGGCCCAGTTTTGTTGGCTGAACGTAGCAGGCCAATGGTTTTGCGGGGTGCCCCTTGATTACATATGGCGGTTTGTTAAAGTGGGGCAACCCCTAAATCATCCTTTACTAGCCAACAGTAGTAAACGAACCATGTTTTGGGCCCCCCATTTCGAGTAACCCCCATATTGCTATTACAAGCTCCAAGGCTGGTTGAGCAGATCAATGGTAGGTTCCCAGCCGTGACCGTTGATGGTTGACCATGTTATTGTTGCTGGCTGTTGGTGAGGGAGCGAGGCCAGGAGCCAGGGGTAATCCGACTATAGCCTACAGCCCTTTAAAGGGTTTTTTAAGGGGAGCGGTTTGGAGCTACCAGGAGTGGCCAAACCGGATGGTAGTTTGATGATACATTTTTGGGGCTGGTTGTGGTCCCGTATTATTCACCATACCAATGATCAATCGTGAATGTGCTGTGGGCAGCAGCCATCGTCATTGATGGTCAGGGTGTATAAAGACTAAGCCTTGCTCATATGAAACATGAATTAATAAGAACCAACCAGAATAGCCAGTATCAACCATATTCATTATTTTCGTCATCAAACATTTACGGTTCATAATGTGGCCAATTATCGACCATCACCAACAAGATAGTTGTCAGGTGTGTGCTTGGTTTTTGTCCCGTACTCGTTCTACGAACCACTGTGAACCATTCTTACTTGAACGGTTTAAACCATTGCTGACATCACTAACCAACAGTTGTCGAACATGTTTGTTTTTATCATAGTCATCAACCATTCTCATAGCTGTTGTATGTTATTGTGCCCGGTTCTTCACTGTTAACCATACATCACCAACGATACAGTTGTCATCAATTAAACCCTACGTTGTTGTGCCATATTACATACTATTACTCATTGGCTGTTATAGGTTGGTATCATCACCATGAAGCATCACCAAGCAGCAGTTGCTGCCGCCCCCTGTGATCAGGCACAGGCCAGCGCCAAAGATGCAGCAGAGGAAGAACTGCAACTCGGCGCCGGACAGATGCGATTTGACGTCGGCCACGGGGTCACGCCGCGACATTTTCCTCTTTTTTTTATCCGAGAAATGGTGGTTGATAATGGTTAAAAGGGCAGATATATAGGTAAAAAAGGGTGAGTATTTGTAATATAGAGGAGAGAGATAAGAATGTATACAATGACATTTCCGAGAAATGGTAGGAAAAGTCGATGTTGGAAACCCTCGTAATTGGTGGTAAAAACAAGGCTTTCCAACGTGGAATGCTCTACCAACTAAGCCAGTGATTGTGCTGGTTGATGAAAAACATACGTAGCCATGATGTACCTTTGAGTATTGACGTTTGGAGTTTAAGTGTGGAATGAAAACCATGGAGAACCACAACCACCACCCTTATCCTTATCCTTATCCTTCTCCTTATCCTTATCCATTTCTGTTAGTGATATGCCATCGGCGTCATCAAATGTCATCCGCCGCTGTCCACTCCCATGTGCTGGTCGCAAGGTATCAGAGGATCGAGGCCTCCCAGAAGTAGGTGGGAACGGCAAATGGCAGGGAACTGACAGCAACGACCCTGTGGCTGCTTGGCGACTCCATCCAGAACCAAAGCCATGGGTAGTTCAAATTTGTTCATTTTTGGGATTTGAAGAGCTGGGGTACAGTGGCCCTTGACCCACCGCCAGTTATTTTGACACCGATAGTTGCTTGCCAAATGGGGCGGTTAGTCCATGAATATGTTTATCACAGCCGTGCAACAGGCTGTAGCCATGATGGCTCATCCCACTTCATTTTTCTCCCTTCGGAGAACTATGGCTAGCACTTGGGTAACAGTTGGGTCGTGCCAACGCCGTGGTTAGTGAGTTGCGAACGGAAGACCACAGGTCAGTATTCATTGTAATCAAACACAGAGAATGATTGATGGTTGAATGAACATCCCCACTAAGATTACGAACTACGAGCACTCAAGACTATAGCTTGTTATTTTCAGCAGATCTTTCTTGATAATCAACAGGGTACAATCCTTCAACTCTGAATTTCTTGGATTGCTGCTCCTTGACGATCCATGAGTCACATTGGGGAAACCAATGACTGAACAAGGCACTGTAGCAGCTATCGGCAAGGGGTCACATGAACGTGATTTACCAAGAAATGAAACATGGTATTCCAGGGTGTTACCGTTTCCTTGGCAGGCACATGTCGATTTTTAAATTGAAACTGAAACAAGTCATCCACCCCTGCAACGCAAGCAGTGTGAGTCGCCCAGATGGCAACCACCCAACGGTGCAACCTGCTTCGCCCTTGGGTCCACAGATTGTCCTGTGCCAGGTACAGGTGGAGGCCAGCTCAAAAGCAGCTGTCAGAGTAGCGTGGCATCCATATGTGGTCCATCTTCGTGATGGCCACGAATCTGATTTCTTAATGGCAATTTTATTTGCTCGAAGATGGATGCTTTATTTTGAATCTGACCACTGGGGAGGATGGAACTGAGTTAGTTCCCAATGGACAGCCCTGTGAACGGATGCGTGCAGAAGGTCATGGTATCCGTCGCCCTCTGTCAGGGACATCACATTTTATGAAGTTCGTTCCGCTGGACTTTCCAGCAGCCAGCGAAAGCACTGGCAGCAATTCGGGACCCACTTGGGTAGTATACATAGATGACAAGCAATCTGAAGCAAAACTACTGCAGACCTACAAGACATCCAGACTTCCAAGAGTTCAGTTTCGTGGACTGCAGTAATGTTTCGCGGCAGAAGCCTTCAGGATTTCCGTGGCTTAGCTACGTCCAAAAGTCGACCTCTGGTTCAGGTGTCGTGGCTCCGACTGTGGCTGCATGGTATGGGAAGTTCATTGCAGCCGGAGCTTGGGGACCAACGGATAGGTCTGGAATCAACTGAAGGCTCGGGTAGACATGGTGCAGCCACGTCTGGGTACACCCATGGGAATCATGATAGAGTATGATATGCCCAGAAGACCTACAGATATTCCCTGGATATTTCTGGATCTACCCATCTATACCTGGGAGGCCCCAAAACCATCGCAGAATCCTCAGGACACTGACCTGGTGGTTACTTTTTCTAGTATGCTTGCCCACTGGCTATCGCCTATTCATGTCTTGCAAAGACATCAAATATGCTCATGTGCACATACTATACATGCTGATGCATCCAATTACCAACCAGAAAGATCTGCTTGGAAACAATTTCTGTTCTGCCTGTAGCCCGGTCCTTCGAGTTGCCCCTTGCGAAGTGCCAGCGTTTCTCTGAGCTCGTGATTTAGGTTCAAGTCGTTGGTTTCACTTTTGGACTCATAGGTCATTCCTGTGAATCTTCTCGCCGTGTGCGGGGAATGATGGCTGAAATCGAGCCACAACAACAACGCGCTGACCTTGGGCTTCCCCTGGTGCAATGGGGTGATGAAATCCCCCAGGAAGTTTCTGTGGAAGACACTGCAGGCGGAGCGCCAGTTGGGCGGCAGTTCCAGTGGTGTGCAGGGAGATCGAAATATGGGGGTGTCTGAACATAGGGAATACCCCAAATGATGGTTGGTTTATTAGTATACATGACGTGACTCATATTGGATGATATAGGGGTCCGAATTGGTTGTTCCCTCCCTTTTGGCCAACCTGGCAAGCACTGGGAAATCCACCATCTGTAGATGAGTCACTGAGTTACCTGTAAAATCACCTGGTTTTTCCCTTGCTGTGTCAGCTTCCTCTGGAGAGTGGGTATCCCCTGGGTCGTTCTTGTCGCCTGTCGGGTAGCGGATCAAACATGTGAAATAGCAATATTGGCTGTTGGTTGGGAGGCAGCTAAGGAGCCAGGGGTACCCACTGCTACTGTAGCCCTTTCAAAGGCCTTTAAAGGGGAAGCTAAGGAGCTACCAGGAGGGTTCTAACCAAATGGTAGAATATTGAGTAAGTTCCTTGTGAAACCATCATAGCTACCAGCTGCCAAGCCCTCCATCGGTTTAACAACACCGAACCATGCAATTACAAAGATATATCGACAAAGATGGGTGTTCCCTAAAGTAGGGTGCAGATCCTCCAAAAAGAAACCCATGAACTTGAGCTCCTCCGATATGTTTTTACAAGACAGATGCCAGGATGCCGTTGCTTTCCGGGGGATGTACTTTGCGATCTCAAAGTTTTCTGGTGGTGGCCTTGTGGGCGTTCTTCATGGCCGTAGCCATGGTGGCTTGTTGCAGTCATCACTAGTCGGTCTTGCTACCAACCAAATGGTGGATCAACTTAGGTCAACTTTCTCAGGAAATGTTACATCGACACATATATATATATATATATTCATGCATACTTATTCATGCATATCAATCTAGACATTTTTGTTTCTTCGCTTCCCCGTTGACCTCCAATGAGGCCGCCCCTGCTGCAGGATGTTTCTCGCTGCTGACCTACAGCTGGGTTGGGCCACTGATCTCCATGGGCCATCATCGAGAAGAGCTGCGGCGGCAGGGCAGCTGGGCTTAGCTCCATATGGGGCGCCCTACCCAGTGATATCTTGGTCCTCGGGAGAACTGGGGGTGGTTATACCAGGGTATACCCTACCAATGGTGCTTATGATCAGTTATAACTCCGTAACATTGGTGTTTGACGCTGGTTCTCGTCATGTATATCCGTAAAAACTGGTAGCTAACGCTGGTTACTAGAGCCATTGGCCTCTTGTTTCATCTGGCGCCGACCCTGATGGTATGATCAAGCAATAAGACCTTCCCAAATGATACAGACGGCTACTGATTTACAGCAACCCAGGAGGGTGATTGATATGGATCTCCCATAGTCATAAAGTAACTATATTGATTGGATTAGATCGCAATCGTTCCATATGGAAATCATTGGAAATCCAAGATTGGATTGGAATCATTGAATATGAAGATTCGATTTTAGTTGTACACCTGAAAAATGAGAAACATCCCTTCAAAACAACAAGAGATGACAAGAGCAAGTGCGAAGCAACCCAAGGCGTGGTGAAGCAGCAGCTATCTTGCTGAACCTAATGGTGTGGATGCACTCTAGGTATACATGCACACGGTTGACCATCATGGATCATCCTTACCATCCAGCACCACCAAGGTGCATCAGGTGCTGAAGATTCGCTCACTGAGACGGACCTGCTGTTTCTGCGGGAGGCCGGGAGGATTCGGTGAGGCAGTTGGTTTCAGTCTTTCGCCATGGTGGCAATCGCTTTGGCTGGTTCTCAGGCGGGTCGGCTTCCTTCAAAGGGGATGATCTCGCGAGAAAACGTGATGCAAATTCGCTTCCAACACAACATTTTTGGAACCGGGCACCCCCACACCCCGAACACATGGGGATTGATCGGATGGTTTGTGCAAGAATTTTGTGCATCAGCACAGCAACGGAAAATGGAAATTTCCAGCAGTATAAAGATCAACAGAGGTATGCTAACTTGGTATAATATCACCACAGCTGGGGATTCACCTGTGTATATATCCCATGACAATTGTAACAAAGGTTGGGGAAGGGTCAAGAACGAAATGCAGATAAATAGTATGCAAACATCACAATGCAGATAATTATAAAAGTCACTACCTAGGTTCTGGGCGTGGTAAACCTGGTGATTCTTTTGGTTTTGCTGGGATGTTCACCAGGTGACGTTGCAAAAAGGCAGTTTGAGTCACAGCATAGTTGGCCAATGAGAGGTGGGTTGGTGCCCCCTGGCTGTCCGCCATTAATGGCCAGGACCTTGGGCTGATCCTCATCTCCTGACAGCCTAGGGGATGTACCAGCCCAGTATCCAGCTGTACCCCACCGCCTGTACACCGCTCCTTAGCTTCCCAACCAGCCGTGTCCCCAGGATCTCTCAGGGGTGGGGCGGAGCCCCCGTCAGCCTTCAGGACGACCTCCCGGACAAGTTGAGCCAAGCTGCATGGCACGCCTGGCAAGACCAGAAAGCCGCGCCGAAGCCTTCGCTGATCCGCGCGCTCTTACGAGCCTTTGGACGTGCCTTACAGCTGAGATGGGTTTGACATGGTGAGCTGCTGTGAAGACAAGGGGTCTACTTATCTCTGTTGATCATGGTTAGTAGTGATCATCTCTATTGATCATGGTTAGTGGGGATCATTAATAATGATCATGACTAATCAATACAGATAGTGGTCTATCTATTAGTAATGATCATGCTTCATAGTGAGTGTTAAGAAAGTGTGTGATGATCCAGGTATTTGCGTCAGTGTTGAGAAAGTGGATGATTTTGCGATGTTTTCAGGATCAGGATTGACAGTGCTCAATGATGGTGAACTGTGATATGATTGTAGTTGGAACTGACTGGTGATCTGGTACCCATGGACAGGCATACATTGGGAATCCCTCGAAATGGTAAGTTCAGAGATGAGGATGAGACATACCATGGTTGATGCTTCTTAGTGGCTGACTTCTGGACAAAATCTCGCGGTTCACCTGACACCGCAGTTGGTTGTTGGGCAATCCACATTCCGCAGCGGAACAAGAGCCGTGACCCAAATCGCAATTTTGGATTGCCCATACATGCCGGCATGCCGGTAGTCCTCTAAATACATCAATAAATTAAATTAAATTAACATGTAAATCTCCTGCAGCAAAGTCAAAGCCCCGAGCATCTTGGGGGCTTTTTTGTTTCTTGGGTCGGTGATGTTTCTTGTTTATTGCAGTCTGGCAGATTTTTGAAACTCTGGTTGTAGCCTGGCTGCCTCTTCCATGCCTGGCTTCATAGGATTCCGCCACCGGTGCAGCACAATGGTCAGGACCTTATTTCTGCGGAGCTTTCTTCAAGTTTACCTACGATAGTCTGCAGATGGCTGGTCCCTACATTCTCAGGGACTTCTTGAAGTACTTGAGCAGTTGTACAGGTGGCTTTGCATGAGTCTGTGCTTGGGTCATCTTGAGTCCAATGGAAGTGGTCTAGCCGATGGTGTTTGCCAGAATCTCAACCCATGAAAAACTGTTACAGTAGTTTTCTGATATCAAACCACAAATGTTGGCTTATCTATTTCTTTATGCCAATTGTTTGTGGTAGGACATATATCCAACTCCCGGTTGTTGGTTGATACTATCACTCACGTGTTCTACTGATTGTTTGTGGTTGGAGTCGCTCTGTTGGATCATTGTCAGATGAGAGCTACCCTGGCACATCATTGGTGCTGCTTGGACCTTAGGTGGTCCTCCCAAACGTTACAAGTTGGTAAAGATTCGCCATATTATAACTATGGTAATGACTATGGCTAATAATGGTTAATAGTGATTAAGACTGGTCAACAATGATTGCAAGTTGGTTAAGATCAGCCATTGAACTATACTTCTATCTACTATAACTGGTAGGAACCTTGGGGCCACCACCTCGTAGGGTTCCTAGGGTCAGGAATTGTGGCCTTGTGATGATTTACCTTCAGAAACAACAAGCAACACAGTCGTGAAACCCTGGAGAATTCTTCATGATTGGGGCAGGGTATCCCTAATCATCCGGCTATGACAATGACGGCTGGCCCTTGAATTCCACAGGACCAAAGAGCAAGGACGAATGTCGCCTGGGAGACGGGATGCTCTTTGTCCTGGCTATTCTGCTGAGCGCGTCGCTGCAAACCTGTGTGCTGCACCAGTATTTTCACCGATGCTTTCGCACGGGCATGAGGTGCGTTGGGAGCGATGAGCGGGGCTCGCCGTGAGTTCAGGGTATCCCAGCCACTGGCCCGGCGGTACGGGGGAACAGGAGCTACCAGCAGGGATCCAAATGCTGAGGCCCCTGATCAGATACCACCGGGCGTTTTTGTTTGAGCTGCTCGAGTGTTTCTCACAGGAATCCGCACGGGAAATGGGCTTGACAAGAGATGACAAGAGTGGAGCCGATCCACAAAAACCGTGGTGGTTCTTATGAGAACTTGCATCCCCTACGATCATTACCCAGCCATCCTTCTTGGTCATTGTGGGTTGCTGTTGATCATAATCAAATTTTCAACCGTGTTATTAGTCATCATTCATCATCCATCGACCGACCCAGAATGGTCGCCAGTGGAAAGTGTGCAGGTTGAATTGTTCTTGCATCTACCTCGTCTACAGAAAAGCATTACGCGTTGCTTCATCAGGTCAGATCTTGCGGCCAAAAGTTGTCTCTATCGGGCCCGTTAAGAGACAACAGGTGTTGGTCAGTACACTGTTCCCCAGCTGTTCACATGACCAAGTTGTATCCAACTGTTGGGATGTTCATGGATGTGCACGTAGCCAATGTGTTGGTGCTCAAAATTGTAAGGGATGATAAATCATGATAAATCCAAGCACTCCATGAATCGGGGCCCTCATCACTTCGAAGAACATCCAATTCAGCAAGCGCCGGAAGTAGCGGTCACCCAGCAATCTGATCAGTATGTCGAACCCCAAGCGTTCACCGGTTCTTCTTTGTGTGAACTTATGGCAGCCGAAAGGGTAGCAACAGCACGAAATCGATGAGTTGCTACGCTCCCAAGTTGAACTTTGCCAGAATGATACCCTATAGCCGCTATAGCCACTATATGATACCGCTGCTGCAGCCATATTTTCCACCATGGTTGCTTGGAAACTGGGACCTCATGAGACCCGGGGTGGCTCAGGGAGTGCCCCGCAAGATGGCCCCGTTCAAACTGCAACGCCAGCAACATCGAGACTTCGCCGGTGTTTCCCAAGATGGGCACGTGCCTTGTCACCTTTTTCCCCTGCATGGCACCTTGCTATGGTGCTCATGAGATGCGAAATCATTACAAGATCACATAGCTTATGAGCCAGGAAGTACAATATTATTTTCTAAAGATTGTCTGAAGACATGTTGTTTACCACGATCCTACTATTTAATTCATGGGTTAAAAAAAACATGTTCAAAAGGGTCCACCCAGGGTTGCCAGATTTCTTCCAGGTATTTCCAGGCTTGCAGCGCCGTGCAAAGATGGCTGGTGGGTGCATTTTCGTCCTCCTCCTCCTCCTCCTCCTCCTCATCATCATCATCATCATCATCATCATCATCATCATGATCATGATCATGATCATCATCATGATCATCATCATCATCATCATCATCATCAGCATCAGCATCATCCTCATCCTCCTCCTCCTCATCATCATCATCATGATCATGATCATCATGATCATGATCATCATCATGATCATCATCATCATCATCAGCATCAGCATCATCCTCATCCTCCTCCTCCTCATCATCATCATCATCATCACCATCAGCATCAGCATCATCCTCATCCTCCTCCTCCTCATCATCATCATGATCATGATCATGATCATCATCATGATCATCATCATCATCATCAGCATCAGCATCATCCTCATCCTCCTCCTCATCATCATCATGATCATGATCATCATGATCATGATCATCATCATGATCATCATCATCATCATCATCATCATCATCATCATCATCATCATCATCATCAATTGTGACAGTGTTATCCTTTTCCCGAATCCATCAGGAAGGCTTCCTTGTGCACAAATTTCCTACAAGACTGTGCACGGTGAGACCCATTCGGATTCGAGTCTTGTATTCGAGAGTAACTTGTTGAAGCATCAGATTCTGTGAGATATATCCACTACAAATCCACCACTAATCCTCTATTAATCCACTACTAGTTCACTATTCATCCACCACTATTCCACCATTCTTCCACCACTATTCCACCATTCTTCCCCCATTTATCCACCATTAATCCACTATGCATCCATTCTTGATCCATTGTTGAAACATCATTTTCACCCGCTGATTGATGCAGTGCTACAACAGGTGCCCCGGCGCAAGCCGCCGCTGGTGCTGGCGCAAAAAAGACGCAAAGTACCACGGGGGAAACGGTGAATTTGATGTCAACGGACTCGCAGCGACTACAGGATGCTAGGTTGCGTCTACAGCCACAATTTGTTGGATTTTTTTCATTGTTCCCCAGATAGCTGGAAGCTATAGGGGTTCTTACTTCCCAAATAACAGGTCACTGTCGGCGAACTTTCTGGCTGAAGGTGCTGTGTGCCAGGTGCTGGTACCAGGTGCTGTCGGCAGGTGCTGTCGGCAGGTGCTGTCGGCAGGTGCTGTTGGCAGGTGCTGTGTGGCCAGGTGCTGTCGGCAGGTGCTGTCTGCAAGGTGCTGGTGCCAGGTGCTGTCGGCAGGTGCTGTCGGCAGGTGCTGTCGGCAGGTGCTGTCGGCA
>VSDK01029286.1:631013-650900 GCA_009767595.1 Symbiodinium kawagutii | reverse complement strand
GCTGTCGGCAGGTGCTGTTGGCAGGTTTTGAACAAAATTGGAGCGAACCTGTCCGTGCCCGATCAGGAACGCCAGGTAAAAAATCCGAACAAAAAACAGAGGAATAAGCGTTCAAAAACCATATTCTATCTGGGGTCTATGCCTGTGTAATTTTTGGGATTAAATGGATTGTTTCAGATATCCACTAAAAATGAAAGTTTAAGCGTTCAAAAACCATATTCTATCTGGGGTCTATGCCTGTGTAATTTTTGGGATTAAATGGATTGTTTCAGATATCCACTAAAAATGAAAGTTTTAGCAAGGGATCTGTAAGCCACCAAGGATGCGATGACCTACATGCATACCCTCTGGAGTGGTCCTTACCAGATCACCATCAGCTTGATCTTTCTGCATTGGGTGGTGGGCTGGTCTATAGTGGCCGGACTCCTGGTCATGGTTTTGCAGATTCCCTTGGTGACGCTTGTGGCTCGATATATCAAGCTGGCCCAGAGACAGTTGATGTCCATCAAGGATGAACGAATCAAGGTGGGCGTGTAGCTGCCGCACCTCTGGGTCACCTGAAAGGATGTGCTGTGCAAGGGATCTAAGGCAGCTGATTTTATGAGGTGACAACCGGATTGGTTCAGCATGGCCACTTGTGCTGTTGAGCGCAGGTGAGCTGTTTCCACAACCAGCAGATTGTTGACCATTGAGTAGCGGGTGCCTAGCTGAGTCTTGAAGGTGGAAGATGAGGATATTGCCATTGTTGGTAGATTGTTGAAGTGTTACAGACTTTTTACCCTCTGGTAATCTGAGTTAGCAATGGAGAATCCACCATTTGTAGATTACCTATTGGGAATGGTGATTTTCCAGCCAGCTATGTCAGATTGCAGAAGGGTAGTGATTGCAGGGAGTGGTTCTAAGAGTGAGAGAATCATTGACAATGGCTTTGATGCAACCACGCTGCCAACTTAAAGCTGTGGGCACCATTTGGTGTAAGGAACCATGATGGGAACCATGGGGAGCCATGGCGAAAATCATGGGGAAGCACATGGAACATCAGGGAACCATGTTCGAACCATA
Source organism: Symbiodinium kawagutii (assembly GCA_009767595.1). Lineage (NCBI taxonomy): Eukaryota > Dinophyceae > Suessiales > Symbiodiniaceae > Symbiodinium > Symbiodinium kawagutii. Next base: position 649,838 of record VSDK01029286.1, on the reverse strand, counting down.
GGGAAACGTGCTGGGAACCGTGACGGGAACCACAGGCACCAGTAGGTCATGGAGTTCGCGAGCCATCCGTTGATGCCTTGCAGGTGACGAACGAGTGTTTCGCTTCGATTCGGCTCCTGAAGATGTACGGCTGGGAAGACCCCTTCGAACAAAGGCGGGGGGATCCCCGGGTAGCAGAGATGTAGCCTGATGAATCCATGAACGAATAGTAGTTGTAATCAACGTTAAAGGTGGTTAGTGGCTATTATGGCTGATATTACTTAATTACCAGGTACGGAACCGATATGGGAGAGACACTGTGCGAGTGCGGTCGAACGGCCAGTGTTGACTTTTCCTACCAGTGATGATTTGTAACCGCCATAGCTATCCATGGCTTCAGAATGGCTCTGCGTGGTCATAACAATGAACCATCAATGGGTCGTCCAACTGGCTGCGTGACCTACAAGCATTTTCCACAATCATCATTTGCAATGCAATGTTTCATTCAAAACTCAAACAAACAATTCTTTCCAGTTTGGGATACACCCCTGAAACCGCCGGTTGAATCGCAGCGACGAATCATGCCATTTACGTTGGCCCGTGCAGGTTAGACTCTATCCGGGAGAGGGAACTGAAACAGCTGCGGAAGTATCAAATTCTGAACATCATCAGCTCAGCCATGTGGGCCACCGCTCCGATCCTCATGTCTTTAGCAACCTTCGCCGCCTACTCCTTTTTCTATGGCGAGCTGACTCCCGCGACCGCCTTCACAGCCGTGAGTTTGTTCAACGTCTTGCGCTTTCCGTTGACGATGTTTCCCAATACCATCACCAATTCGGTGGAGGCCAATGTCTCGGTGACACGACTGGAGCGATTTCTCTGCTTACCGGAGATCCAAGGAGCCGCGGGATCTAAACGCGATCTCTGGAGATGTGTTTTCGTTCAAATTTCTTAGGTGGTACCGGGGCTCTATGCGAAAGTCTTTTTTCAAAGCTGTGGTGTCCATTCCCTGGGATCTCAGGCCTTGACGGGGTGCCAGGTGCTAAGTTTTTTAATCTGACACCGTTTGACACCTCCATTTGTCCGCATCAATCCGCAGGGGTTGGGGTCACCGATTTTCAGCTTAATAATGAGCCAAGTTCCCCCACCCTTCCGACTGCTTCTTGGTTTCGAATTTCCAACCGTTGGAGGACGCGACAAAACGGGCGACTCAGCCGTGGTGCTCGAGGATGCTGAGTTACAGTGGCCCAACGAGACTCCTCTGCTACGTCCCATGTCCTTCACAGTGCCCTCGCCCGTGCAGGGCCAAAGTCGAGCTCATTTAACGGTGGTTCTTGGCGCGGTGGGCACTGGCAAGTCCGGCTTGTTACAGGTGCGGGCTTGCTAATGATCTCCCAGTACCAGGATTTCTAAGCAGTTCTGCCGTCTGCCCCAAGGATCAGAGCCAATCCAGGGTTGTGAGTTGCAAGCATGATGTTCGCAAAATGCTTCATCAATGGGGTTCATAGTGGTTGATGACTATTGGCGATGGTGAATAATGGTTAAGACTGGTTAAGACTAAGTGACTGCTGGTTAGTCAGTTTTACAATGGTTTGGCGAGCTGGTTAACCAGTTTAAGAATGGTTTACCGGTGAGTGCAGGGGAGATTCTTTGGTCCGCCTCAGGCAATCATTGGAGATTTACATCCAAAGTCAGGTTCCCTGAAAACTTCGGGCAGCATGGCTTATGCTCCGCAAGTTCCCTGGATTCGGAATGCCACCGTGAAGGAGAACATCCTCTTCAATACGAAGCGGGAGCTGTGTGGAAACGTGCTGCTTTCAACAAGCCTTGATACCAAGCAATCAGTATTGAATACCAAAGATGGTAGTCAAAAGCTGCTGCTTTAAGTTTGCTATTTCATAGTTATCCTGGAGATCGGATGGACATCAGATTGACCCTCTGATATCAATTTGGGCGGAGCTTTATCCACGGACCATTTTGGGGCAACCGAGTACCTGCGCAGGTTGGACGAGCCCCGGTATCAAGAGGCGAGATGGTGGTATGGGAGATTGACCACCTGGAGGGATCATGTAGCGCAGCAGATTCTGGGCTCATGCTGTGACTTCCTTGGCACTGAGTTCATGGTACACCCAGTGAATGGTGGTTGGTCATGGTTAGTTTTCGGTTACAAGTCCCTGAGTGGTGAATCGCGTTAATAATATGCGTTCATCATGTTGAGAAAGCTTACGATATACCATGAGTGACCATGCTTAAGAACAGTGGGTGATTCATAGCCCTTGGTTTCTACATGCGCCAAGCGCCAGGTTCTGCGAGCTTGTGACTTGTTGCCAGATCTGAAGACGTTCAAAGACGGCGACAACACCGAGATTGGCGAGAAGGGTGTGAACTTGTCAGGTGAGGGTCATCCTGTCACTGCTGTTCAAGCGTGGTCAATAAGCTGGTGATTTTATGATATCGTAGTAGTTAAAGATTGTTGATAGTGGATAATCGTGGTTCAAAATTGTTGATCATGGTACGAAGAATGGCTCATGATGGTTTCTGATGTCTGATCATGTTCAAGGATTATTGATCATGGTTGATGACGGTTCGCAATTGTTTGTAAAAGTCTTTCCATTTCTTGGCTGATGATTGTCCTCTAAAGATCAGCCCTCTAGAGTCCCCGTTTGATGACACGAAAAGGAGGGTTTCCATGATCAGAGTTTCCCCCGCGGTGAACCTCGCAGTTGTTGACAAGGTCCATCAAGTGATGCCGGGGATCATGACCAAGAAGAGCCTTAGTAAAGCTCATGATGTTTATGATTATAATGATCTCTCTTATAATGATCATCTTAGTGAATGAGGATCATGTTGTTCAATAATGATGTCTATTCATTTTTCCAACAGATGAAGAGTGCCAATTTTTATTGTTTCCCAACAACGCTTATACATTCTGGTTCATTGACCGGTCGTAACCAACAGTACTGTCAATCATAAGCAGGTGAGGTTCCGTTCCAACATTTGTTGAAGTCGGATCGTCTTCAGGTACAGGTTGCGAACAGGACCAGCTTGGGGACTGGGTCAAAAACAAAGTAGTGAACAGTTGGAAACCTGGATTTCTTGTAATTTCTCGTAGGTGTGTCATGTGTGCACTTCAAAGGCTTGGAGTGGCCTGCAGATGTTTTTCTCTTCCTGTGCCTGTGTGGCTGTGTGACTGTGTGACTGTGTGACTGTGTGCCTGTGTGGCTGTGTGCCTGTGTGGCTGTGTGCCTGTGTGACTGTGTGCTTGCAGTTGCTGCTGCTGCTGCTGCTGCTGCTGCTGTCGTCCTTGTGATTGTGGTGGTGTCTATTTGTATTTGTATTTGATTATCGTTGTCCCTGTTGTCCCTGTTGTCCCTCCTGTTGTTGTTGTTGTTGTTGTTGTTGTTGTTGTTGTTGTTGTTGTTGTTGTTGCTGCTGCTGCTGCTGCTGCTGCTGTTGCTGTTGCTGTTCCTGTTGCTGTTGCGTTTGCGTTTGTTTGTTTGTTTGTTTGTTTGTTTGTTTGTTTGTTCGTTGGTTGGTTGGTTGGTTGGTTGGTTGGTTGGTTTGTTTGTTGTTTGTTGTTTGTTGTTTGTTGTTTGTTGTTTGTTGTTTGTTGTTTGTTGTTTGCTGTTTGTTGTTTGTTGTTGGTGGTTTCGTCATCTTTGCGGCACAAAAGCTTCAATCCGTCGCCCATCGAATCAGCTTCAGGTGGGCAGAAGCAACGAATCTCCTTGGCACGGGCAGTCTACTCGCAGACAGATCTGATGCTCTTCGATGATTGCTTGAGCGCCGTTGATTCGCATGTGGCACGAAAGCTGATGAAGATGTTCCAAGGGCCGCTGCTGAAGAACTCTTCCATCGTTCTTTGCACCTCGGTACCAGATGCCACCAGGGCTGGAAACGTTAAGAAGACTCAGCCAAGTTAGCTGATGCTCACATCAAGTAAGTGAACTTCTTGCCATCATAGATACACTAATATCGCTATCAACATGTTCTATCTAAAGCCACACACCCACGTGGCACACATCAACAGCGGTGAGGGAGGAACCCCTCAACCACCCCAGCAGTTTGGTGATGGCAGGAGCGCTCCAAGGTACTCATCACCTCAATGCCGTGAACGCCGCGGATCAGATCATTCTGCTGGCCCGAAACCGTTCCGGCCGCGCTGCTTCTACCGAGAAGGCGAGCGAGGATCCTTGGGCTGCGACGGCCAAAGATCCTGGGGAAGGGAGCATCGGTGAACGCTTGGTTGATGATCTTGGGGATTAGTATGCTCTCATTGTTGTCTTCCATCCCTAGATAGCTTGATTAGTCAGAAACTCTGCAGTTCTAAATCTATCTAGCAAAGGAAGATCACAGTGATTGATAGGCAAATGACTTCGGATTGTCGGAACTCCTCGTTGACAATAGGGTTCAAATACGGCAAAACAAGACTGGCACAGAGATACACCGACACCAGCCATATAGAAGCATGTGGCGTTTCCTAAGCCCTTTTGGTGCTTCAACAAACAATGCCTTTCCTAAATTGGGACTGCACCATTGATATCCTAAATAATTCCCTCATCATTCCGAAGTCATTTCCGGACATTCCCAAGTCATTTGGCAACCATTCTCTTTAGGACCCATGATTTTGAGTCGCAGTGGAAACGAGGCTGGGAACCAGGTGACCATGACCAGTTGGCCATGACCAATCCCTTCCCCCTGGTGGGCCAACAAGGGCTAATAGTGGTGACCATGCAATCATGTCCAATCATGATGCAATGACCAACATAGTCAGCAGGTCAATAGCCCGAGAATCGATTGGCTAATTGATAGTCAATGACTAAACTATCAAGTCCAAGGAATGATTCAACGATAGTTTGCAGCTTAGTCATCCAAATCATGATTCAATGACAGCTTAGTCATCCAAATCATGATTCAATGATAGTGGCTGATAAGAATGAACACTTGCTAATGTTGCTTAACCCCCAAGCTTTAGCCAAGAATCCGTGGCTTTTTACAGCAGGGAAAGCAGTCACCACTCACCGGGCTTTCTGAGATCAAAGCTGCTAATGATAGGCTCCGGTTGAGGGTGGTTGATCCCCACTCTTGGCCTGGGGACTGCCAGATTTCCGAACGGTAACCCGAAACGGTACAGGGGCGGTGAATTGGTTCGTCCCAATGAATTGGACGAATGTCCTGCGTGTCTGCCTGCCTCCATTGGGACCAGTTCAAAACGAAACAGTACGGTGCCTTCTGTGATGACAGCGACGTGGGAAGCAACAAATACTGACACAAATCACACGCTAATGCTAAGCCACTAGTAACCACTCACGGCCTATATGGCTTAAGAGTTAATATAATGTTTAATGCTCAGCATCAGGATGTTTAATCAACGGCTGGTGTTCACTAGTCATGTTAAGCCAATATTCATTAAACATCCTGATATTGAACAGCCAGAAATGAAGCTTCAGAGTTCACAGCTCCTTCATTTGGGATCAGCCACAGAACCACGGATGGTCTGGGGATCTCACACCGAATTTTTGTGCTCCTGAAAGTTCAACAACAGTTGAGCGTTCAGAAGTGCTCAGTGAAGCTCTGGCAGTTCGTTGGAAGCTGAAGATCGTTATTTTTGATGGGTAAAACCAGCTATAAATGGTGGATTTTCTAATTCCTGGTGACTTTACCAGCGTGTAAGGGAATGCGCACTTGTCACTGCCGAGCTCCTGAAACTGCCAAGGAAATCGCGGATCCTCAAAGTGACATGCTGGAAGAACAGGAGGTGCACCGGTGATGCCAATGCTTGGACGTTCACGGCAGCTTGAGCTATGTACACTTGGGATCTTTTTTTCACCAATGGAGGCTATCGTTTAGATTCGATTCCCATAGCTTTTGCCAGTGGCTAGCTAGTTTCGCATATAAGCATTGCAATTGTGATCCATAAATGATGATCCGATGATCACCAATCATAATCATCATCATTTTCCAATATATATATATTATTATTATTGGTCGCAATTTGATAATCATTAAGAAACAACAACAACAACAACAACAACAACAACAACTACTACTACTACTACTACTACTACTACTACTACTACTACTACTACTACTACTACTACTACTACTACTACTACTACTACTACTACTACTACTACCACCCATAAGGAGCAACACCTCCAGACCGCTGCCGAATGCCGTCGTCAAGGCGTTACCTTTCTTCCCATGGTTGCAGAGACCGCAGGGCATTGGGATGTTGCAGCCAGCAAAGTGCTTAGGCATCTTGCTCATGCCGCTGCTGCCCGCAGTGGCGATTCGCCAGCCGACCTACATGGCCTCCTGCTCCAGGAACTATGCGTGGTGATTCGCTCCTGGCGAGCCAAGGCGGTCCTCCGCCGCCGGCTGGAAGCTGCTGCCTAAACAGCTCATCTTGTTCTTTGCCCTTCATCTGCAAGCTCAAGTTCGGCCCTTCTTCTTTTTGGTGATGGCCACGTGGGCGCCAAGGGGCCCCTAGGTGCTGGATGCGGAGAGGCTTGCTGGACAGCCATGCAACCATTGAGCAGTTTGCCATCTCGGCAATTTTCTTTTACCCATTTTTCGAGCCACCTGTCATGCCAACCGTGCATGTGCGGCGTGTGCTCCCTCTGTGGTGCCCCGTCGTGGTCTTTTGTCACCTGGGTATTCCACACATTTTTCAATTTAATTGAAGTCTGGCCATTTCCTTTCGGTAGCCTTTCTTTTCGCCCTCCTCCAACTGCGAGGGGAGCCAAAGATTTAGAGCGAATGCTTAGTGATGCTTAGTTCACCTTTTTTGACCACGGCCTAGATTCGTGGTCAGCCAGTGAACCCCAACACGTGTTTTGATGTTAATACTACTACTACTACTACTACTACTACTACTACTACTACTACTACTACTACTACTACTACTACTACTACTACAACTACAACTACAACTACAACTACAACTACAACTACAACTACAACTACAACTGCAACTACAACTACAACCACAACTACAACTACAACCACAACTACAACTACAACTACTGGACTGCAAGCGCTATTGACATGATCATTATCAACATCATCACAATGTCATCATTGTCAGCGTCATCGTCGTCAACCATCGAATACGCATTCAGAACGATAGACAGACGGACAGACAGTCAGGCAGACAGACAGACGGGCAGACAGACAGACAGACAATCAAGCAGTCAATCGACGAATGAATCAAACAAACAGTTTATCAATCAACCAATCAACCAATCAACCAGTCAATCAATCAATCAAGTTATGGTTGGTTTATTGCCAGAAATGGTAAAAAATGGGATGATCACTGGGTTCCCCTATTTGAGAAACACCCACATAGTACTGTTTGCCGATTCAACTTCAAGGGGGCCGGCAGCTACACTAATGTGCATTACTCTTCATCATCAACCATGATTGTTCACCACTATTGACCATTATATTGGCCATGGTTGATGATTATTCACAAATGATTGCGCAACTCCCAAAATTTTGCCACTAACTACCATCAGTTGGACATAAACCATCCTGAGTTGTCCCAGCTGTGTTCAGGAGGACGAGAGGAGGCTGGCCGCTGAAATTGCTGCAGATTGTGATGATGGGCCTGCAGCTAAGGCTGGATTGCACTCGGGGGAGCCCGGCATGGCCGAGATTTTTGGATGAGCATAGCTATAGCCCACATGGCAACTTGCACCGCTTGAGAGAACAACTCAACGATAGCTTTTGCACATGATTTGTTGCTCATTTGGGTATGTGCCAAGCCATTGTCGTACCCCCAAACCCAAGGGTTTCCTAGTAAAATTATCAGTTTTTGGTGGGTCATTGGTTACACTATTTTTGCACATAGCTATTTGTCATCATCTTGGTTTGATCAAGCAGCATAGCAGAGCCAGTTCAGAGGTGTGAGCAACTCGCAGCGTGTGTCGACGTACCCAAGAAGCTGGCTGTGGTAGTGTCCCTTACCATGGCAAAGTCCACACCCCAAAGCCATGACAAAACAAGGTACCTGCTGGTCAGAAAGTTCATCTACCCATTTTTGGGAATGGCTGGTACCCAGATCCATCATATCCCTTGTTCTTGTTTATTATCACCTATAATCAAACGGTGAACCAGCTAATTAATCTGATGGTTGAGAATAGGGGACTGTGAGCAACCATCAGATAAATTGGCTGTTCATTAACTATTGCATTGTTAGCTGTTCATTAACCATTTATGATTATGTTCAATAACTGTCAAATTTTGTTGTTTGTTTCATCGCGGTTGGCCAATCAACAGGCAGTCCATGGTCTAAAGGACCCTTCCTTAGAAAGTACAGAGGCACCCACGGCCACATCAACACATTAATCGACATATGCCATCATCCAAGCAGCCGACTCCATTTCCCTCGGCACTCAGGTCGCTTTCTGTGGATCTCTGAAGGAATTTCAACAGAAGTTTCCCAACTTGGCCACTCGGCCAGGTCACAAGTTGGCCAAGGGTGGGTTCCTGGGGGGGGCGACGGTCATGATATGACACGAAGAAGTGCTGTTTTAACGCAGGCGACGTTGGGTGATATCGAGGTATGAACTTTATAGCAGTTATGAGGCAGATTCCACTGGCATTTGCATCAACACATGGTTTGAATCAAGCGAACACGATATGGTGCCTCCGTGCGGTAGAAAAAGAAGAAACCGAACCCTAGAACCACAGGGCTGGAGAGAGGGAACAAAGGAAGGAAAGGTGGAAGGAAGGCTTGTTTGATCCCTGAAAATGTGGCTAACATCGTTAAGGCAAGCAAGTTTGTCCACACACTCATCTACCAAAGGAAGGAGATGCATGTACCACGTGCGAGATAGTAGATCCAGGGTGGATGGTAAGCATGACTATCATCAACTATGAGGGTGGCTGACAACCCGAACCCATCAGAATACAGGGCAAGCAGGACCCAATCCTCAATGTAGGTGGCTTGGAGACTGCGTGGTCACCGGTGAGATAGATCTTGCTGTGGTTCATGACCTCCCTGTTAGATGATTGGTTTGGGTCAACAGCTGTGAAGCGGGGGTCATCCAAGAGGGATGAATCTGGGCAGCGAGGATTTTGGCAAAAAGTGAGCAATTGTAATACAAGTCTGGGGCAAAGTGGGTGGTGATAGTAGGTTCCAACATCAGCAAAGGTACCTATGCCGACAATTTTGAGGATGTGCAAGTGATCCATATCCACATCATTGTGCTGAGATATATTCGGAGTGAATTGAACATGGAAAAATTCTATATCCAACCAGCAAACCGGCTCAGTGCGAAGCCAGAGAATCTGCCATCATTATCGACTATGATTGATTCTTCCATGGTTTATATTCTTTTTGAATCCATCTCTGGGTGATAATCATTTTGAGAGTCAAACTATGGTGGATAGTTCTTCTCCATGAAGAACTAATGATCAGTAGTAACCATTCTAGCCATATGACCGCTCTTACTAACCCCTATAGCCATTCTGACCATAGTTTTCACCATTATCACCACTATTGCTGAACCTTGGAACCATCATAATCATATTGTATCATATTATGACCAATACTATTCACTGTTGCTAAGCACCAATCAACCATGGCTGAGCTACCCACCGAGCGGTCTGAAAGTTTCCCACGTCGCAGCAGCTTCCAAGGCGGGAAAGGACAAGGAGCGTGCCTTCAGCCGGCAGCACAGCGAGGACACGGGCGGCAACGCCAACAAGGCGGCCGAGACCAAGAGCGATGCCGGGCGCTTAGTGACTTGGAGAGCTGGCAGATATGAGCCACAACTGGTTGGTTCATCACTATTTGGATGTTTCTCAAGTCATAGGGGCACCCCCAAATCATCCATTGATAGTCATTTGTGGCGATAAAAAATCAATTTTTGGGGTTGCATATTTTGTGAAACCACCATTTGGTGAACTATGAGCTAGGCCATATCATCAAAATCACTAGTGTCCAAGGATAAAGGAACAAGATGGTAAACCCAAGAGGAATTGAGTTAGGAATTAGACTATTAAACACGGATACTCACACACGTAATGTATATGTACATAAACAAACATTCACGCGTAGATATACCTGGACCTTTCTTGAACACTTTTTTGTGCTCAGAGCATTTTTGGTCTTGAATTCTGCTCATCCTGGTATTTTCAGAAATGCACATTTCTGAATTCTGAACTATTGACCGGCTACTTCCGCTCACTTGCTGGATATTTCCGCTCAAGTCCCGTTGGAAACCATGAAAACGGAAAATGCTCAGAATCAAACAATTCCCTTCACTTGGCCCCCCAATGAGCAGAAATCTCCCAATTGAAATTTGTGCTCAGTGGAAGGTCCAGGTATGTTGATGTATGATGTGAATCACCATTGTGATTTGGTATCTGTCATGGCCTCCACTTACTGAACACCTGCATTTTTTGGGATTAAGCCCTGGTACAACCAAACAATAACGGAGGGTACAACTCAATCGTCAATGGTTCAAAATGCTTTGTAGTCAATTCATGTCTTATCATGATAGCAAACAAATGGTTCATAAGGCTTCGTAGATGGTGATATTGTTGATAGCCAGCGGTTGGTTTGGAGCCAAACACGGTCGAACTGATCTCAGTGGCTGTTCGTTCAGCCAGTCCCTCACGAAGAAAAAACATCGAAATCCATAGTCTCATTGTGTCTCTTCTGGAGCTGGAGAAAAGTGAGCAACGTCTAGTCTCCTCCGTAGGCATGAGGGCTTTTCGATGATCTATTTGTTTTGGAACAGTGAGTTGTTGCCCAACTTCCAGGTTGGTTTCATGGCAATTGTGACCTATTATGGGCATGCTCAGCGGCTACACCAGTGGGGGTTTCACCAGAACTGGTATTCTGAGATGTAAGGACCAACAAACCAGCAATACCAGCCGTCATGGGCTTCAATCTGAGTCGAACCATCCAAGAAAACATCTTCAAGTGTTAGATTTGATGAGATTAAAAAAAGTGAGTCCGGGCTTTAAAATTAAGACATCCAACAACTAGGGGTACACCCCTTGTTCAAATGGTCATTCTTCACAGAGCAGCTAGCCATTTGGGGGCACGATCTGAGTGTTCAATGTCCTTCCACTATTTGCTTAAGCAGCTCAACCAACGTTTCTATTCCATTTGGGCTAAGAACATTCGCTATCGTTCGCCAGCCTTTTGGTATATAGCCATACGTTTCAATGACACTGCTCTCAGTTTCCGAAAACGCGGCTGTGCACTTCATCTGCAACTGCTGGGTTGATAAGGGTCAACAATGGCTGGTTGATCAGGGTCTCGCTGGATAAGTACCATTTGGTCAATGATGAGTGGCACAGCTCGGTTAATGATGACTGGAAGTTGGGAGGCAAGGAGCCAAGGGTATCCATATTTCAATGAAAGAGCTACCAGGAGTGCCCAGTTAACCAAATGGTACTGTAGATGAATATACGTAGATAGAAGCTGGGAGAGTTTCTTCTTTTCATTCGTAATGATAAGTTTAACACTATGAAGTCAAGATGCTGTTGGGAGGCCAGTCATTCGCGTCATTTGCTGATGTTCGCGCCATTTGTTGACGGCTGTAAACACACTACGTTGCACAGCCATAGTTGAGGTACCCTTAAACCATCCTAAGGACAAGCATTTCCAGCCTGGAAACCACCAACTTCACACGAATTCCTACCATTTCTGGACTCTCAAGAGCCATCATTTGCACAACAGCCAAGTGCCAGACATTTTGTACAGGGTGCTACCCCCTACTCAGCTAAGTTGGCTTATAACTAGCTTAACTACTGGTTTATGGTAGATATCACCATAGAGAAATGGCAAATTTTAACTAACCTATAACTGAAAGGTAGGGACGACTCCGGAGCCGCCCGGAAATTTCAGGTACAAAAAGAGGAGGCCCAAGTGGGCTCAGTGTCCGGACGGGTCTACGTCGCCTACATCCAGGCTGCAGGTGGCTGGTGTTTGGCCATCACCGTTGTGCTGGGTGTGCTGATTGGCCAGGGCCGCTTGGAAGCAGCGGTGGGGAGGTGCCATTTGGCTGCTCTGGATACGATTGTTTTCATTTTGTCCAATATAATCCTATGGAAGTAAATGTTCCCGTATATATATATATATGGATATATATGTATGCATAAATAAATAAATAGATACAATAATACAGATATAAATAGATAGATAAGTAAATAAATACATAAATAGATAAATAAATATATATCTAACGAAAATTAAAACATATATCCGCTGATCATATCTAGGTTTCGCAACACAGATGGTTTGGGTCGGGCCCCGAGGTCTACAAGCCCTGGCGGGTGGATGGGTCTCCTACTGGTCGGACCATTCCGCGGTGGAGAGCCCACACCATATCTCCGGTGAGGCGGGCTCCACTGGGGTTGGACAGGTGGGTTGGGATGGGTTGGGTTGGTTGGTTGGTCGGTTGGTTGGTAGCCATTGATGATCAACAAGAAGAATGAGGTTGTAACCATCATGAATGGATGTTGGTCTCTTGTATGAGGGTATAAGGTGACGATGCTGGTGAGTTACAGCCATTATACATTTGGTTGACTAGATGAAGTTGCGCTAGCATTGTCGGTTGTGTGATGTGGTCACTAGTTTCCACCAGTGGTGTTCCCCCCAACCACTGGTCGTTTGCAGACGAGCAGTTGGTGAATGGTTGGGTGTGCCACCATGTATGCTATTTGGTTTCTGGATACTTGCAACAAGCGTTTCCCATTTTTAGGGGACATGAAAAAGAACCTCGCACCAAAGTAGCAGTGAACCCATCCCAACAGCGGCTGACAGGATGATCCATGGGGTGTGAGGGCCTCTTGACCGACACAGCTATACCTTTTGCGATTATGATCACAATATCACCGAAATCATCCATCAGGATATGCTTAGTGATCATGATATCTGATGTTTCCAAGAACGCAGTTTGACCATCATGCCAATCTATCATTCGGTGAAAATCTTCTCCGGCAAAGTAACCTGGAAGTGGAAATTCCACTATCTATAGCTAGTTTACCTATTGAAACTGGTGGTTTTGCAGCTTCCAGGTTGGTTTACCACTTGGATGTCAAGCTGGGGTTATAACCATGGTTATAAGCCCTGTAAGGTAGCTTCTAACCGCTGGAAACCATGGTTGGTGACCACTTACGAGCCGTGGGGGCGTACATCCAAGCAGAATGAAAGTCAGCCGGTGGCAGAAACAGGGACAGTCACATTGCGAGAGTCGCAGCGGGGCCTGGCACAGGTGGGGTTGATTGGCTACAGTGGCTTGAGCTTGGCGGTGTCTTGGCAGTGTATGTTGGTTGGTTCATGGGTGAGAAGGGTCGTTAATGGTGGTTGATAGTGGTCATTGATAATGGTTGTTGATGATGGTCATTGATCATGGTGGTTGATAATGGTTGACAATGATGTATAACTGGTTGGTTGTTGATAATGGTTGAGAACGGTCATTACTGGTGGCTCACAATGGTTGTCCTGCAAACACAACGCTTGCGTCGCGTCTGGTGGCGAAAGGGTCCGCTAGTTGTGGAGGGCTGGATGAGCAATCGCGGCAAGGGATTTGTCACTGCAGGACATCCCTAGTGATCTAGAGATGTTTCTGAGAATTGCCCTTCTGAAGACACTTGATAGATATAGTGGTTTCTTAAGATAGGGGTGCCCCTAAATCATCCTTTTTTAACTATCCCATTTTTGGGGTTCCCTATTTTGAGAAACCACCGTGTGGATAATTGTTGTAATCCTCACCTGGAATGCATGCAACGGCCTCCAATGGTTGCCCTACTTGTGAAAAAACGGCAGCTATCTGGGACTCGATCGTGTGCATTATTGGTGGTGATTGAAAGATGCCAGGCATGAAAGGTGCGATTTAGAACTGGTTGGTGGTTTGCTTGACATTTTTTATTTTCCCTAGTAATGATTAACAAATGGTTGGTTGACTGATATTTTTCATATGAGTTGAAACCACGAACCAGAAAAATGATGGAAACATACTTGCCTTTTCTGGTCAACTTGGGGCAACACGTCGCCTTGAATCGCCCAGCAACCAACATTTCGCTGAGAATGGTCGAGTCCATGGTTTCTGACGGTTTCAGATGAGCAGTTCTGCCTTGAAAGATTGGTATGATTGCTAGTGAAATCAGAATAGCTCTAGCGACTCTAGCCACGCCAAGAGTCCTTTTTTGAGGGAAATAAACACTATGTAAGTGCTACATCAGCGCTACATCAGCATGGCCCCCCGTCATATCTGTTGCCATTTCCTCTGTCCGCGAGGCATTCCTGGGCATCTTCTTCACGAGTGCCGCGAGGCCTTCCTGGGCATCTTCTTCACGAGTGCTTTGTTTCGGCTCACTGCACTTAAAGCCGCGCGGAAGTTTCACAAGAACCTGCTGGAGAACATGCTGCGGTTGCCTATGAACTTCTTCGATACGACGCCACAGGGCCGGGTGCTGAATCGATTCTCCAAGGACGTCAATACCATCGATGAGGTGTTGCAAAACAACCTCTATTCCTACCTGCAGGCGAGGATTACCCAAGGTTGCGATTCGATGTTCCAAGAATGGTTGATGAATGCTTACGTAGAATGATCTCCAACGGTTGAAGTGAAAAATGGTCGCCTTCCAACAATGATGGCTTAGCAATTAGGTTGGCAGTGATTCAGCCAATAATGATGTTGTTTTTCTTCAAGGTTTACCTACACAAGCGAATGGGGTCTCAATCACGAGTGCTCCCAAGGCTATGGGGGTAGGTGCCGCATGCTAACCAGTCCATAGCCAATCGAAACACTTCATTTCGTTACACATGTTAATTGGCCGTAAACATCTATAAACTGCTCTGGATTTGACAGTAGAAATGAAGTGTTTAACTGTTTTGATCAGTTACTAGTTACTAACCAGTTTTGAAACTGTTCTGGAACTAGTTACTAGTTACTAGGTACTAACCAGTTCACTAACCAGTAATAATGAACTGTTTTACTAGTTACTAGTTTTGCAGTGAATAGACTGCCGTTAATGTTAACCCCTGCTGATTCATTGCGCCACGTCGCCAGGTCTGTGCCGCAGTGGTGTGCACCATGGTGGTCATTGCAACGGCCACGCCCTGGTTCTTGGTGGTGCCTGGGCACCAGCATCGGTGAAGCGATTCACGGTTGCTGTTCGCAGGTTTTTTCATATATGAAGTTGCAAATTTCAGCAGTTAAACTGGTTATGATGGTTCACAATGATGGTTTAATGGTTAAGTTGTTAATTACGATGGTTCACAAGCAGTTGTTCAATTTGAGTTTGTCAATGATGGTGCATTGGTTAAGCGTTTGCCAATTGTTCAAGCTGGCTTTTCAGAAACTTTCATGAAGCTTTGTTCATGACGGTTCATGACTGGTATTCACGGTCAACAGTGATTTGGCTTTGCTTCCCGTGCCGCCACATGGTTCGCAGCTTGCTCACGCTTGCCCCGCTGTAGGTGGTGCTTCCACTTCTGGCAGTGTACCGAAGAACGCAGGAGCGGCCATGAAAGTCAGCTGTTTTGTTGATGACATTGTCAATAATCAGTGGCCAATGGCCATCAATCATTCATTACTGAGTATTGGTGCACAAGATCGTCACGGATAAGCACCGGAAAATGATGAATGGACATTGGCCATGGATAAAGGTCACCAACTAGCAACAGTTTATGCTGGTTGATAAACATGGCGGTTAAGTATGAATGATGTTGATTAAGAATGAGAGATCAAGCCATTAATCACCACTCAATTTGAGCATAGATCATTGGAGATTTACCCCAAAAGATGGTTGGTGTATGCACAGCTGGATCTATGGCTTCAAGGCTACAATTGCTGGTTGCCAGAGATTGTGACAGGTGGGGAGGTACCCCAAAGACAACGGCTTCGAGGTACTGTTGGGTGGTTTGACCTGACATGGAAGGATTTGTGTCTCCAACATCAATGCATGAAAGGCTCGGCTGGGGATGGTAACGATCCGAGGTGCTGGGCGGTCAATATCCACCAATATCCACCAATGTGGTTGAAACCATCGAATGGCGGCATTCGATTTCTTCGTTAGGTCGCTACATTCAGCTAAGAAGAACTCCATGGAGAACGATCTGGGATGAAACCCAGAAGTAGTGGTACCAGTGAGCTTGGCAGCAGGTGTCCGTTCACTAAGCCACAAGAGGGTTGACAACCTTGTGATATCCCTTTGATCAACCACTGATCCCTCTCATACAAGACAAGCCCTGTAGGCCCCTGGGAAAAAGTATGGATTCTGTGCTAAACCTTGGGTTCTGGAGGGGCGTGTGACAGAAGGGTGGGAATGAATGATTAAGCATGATCAGAACACCACATCATGATGAATCAATAGTGTAACAGCATTTGGCCAGCATATAAATTAATCGCACATATTACAGCACCAATGACCAATTAGATTTTGACTCATCTTATAAAATAGATCATTATAAGATATTATAAACATATTACAAACCATCATTGACCATGACTTCTGCCATCTTTCACCAAGAAATCAACATGGCTATGCCCGGATCACGACCTTTCGCATCGCTTCCATTCGCGACAAGCTCCGCGGCGGTGCGGTGAAACGAGGACTTTTACATCCCAGCCTCGCGGCAGCTGAAGCGCATCGAGTCCAACCTGAGGCACCGGGTGATCCCAAGGTGAACCGAAACGGTTACCAGCCGAAACGGGGTGCACATCCAGTTGCATGACGGACTTGAACTTAGAGAACTGGGGGATTTTCGGGGTACTGTAGATGTTGGTTATATGGAGCCATCTGGGAGAACGATCGCTATGGGGTAGAGCAGCTGGGAACAGCTATGGGGTGTGACATTGTTGCAGTTGGTATAGTCAGCAAATATGCAATCATTTTTGAAATGTGGCATGATGTTTTTTTGGATCATGAAAGACTATGAAATAAGTTGGGATATGACCAAATAGGTTGTTTTGGCCAGCATGGCCAAGACAAGCACCAATTAAATGATAGATATGAAAAAGGTCAGGTAAACTAGTGCTATCATAAAACTGATAGGTTTAGATAGGTACCT
This sequence comes from Symbiodinium kawagutii, assembly GCA_009767595.1. Lineage (NCBI taxonomy): Eukaryota > Dinophyceae > Suessiales > Symbiodiniaceae > Symbiodinium > Symbiodinium kawagutii. The sequence continues at coordinate 632,815 of VSDK01029286.1, read as the reverse complement.
ATTAATGATATCAACTAGTACCTGTCAAATGATAGTTTCAACTGCAACAACTCGGTCACCTCAGGGACACTGGGTGCATACGGGCATACCACTTTTCGGTTGGGTACACTATTTATGGACACCCACACCCTCACTGAAAGATATAGATTAGATATATGTCTAAAATGTCAATATAAGCATACATACATGTGTGTGTATATATATATATATATATGTATATATAGAGGTGTAAACCTGTAAGCATACAATTATATACTGCATGTAGATAAGCATAAGCACGTAGACCATGTATATCTATATATGTTGACTGCCCGAAGGTGGTTCATGCCAGACCCTGGGGCCCTTGATGCCCACAGCAGTGTATGGACAGCCACCGGTTGGATAACCTGAAGCTGCTCCGTGGAGAATTCCTCCCTTTGAACTCATACATGATCATAGATCTATATGGCTATGGGTCAATATGAACCAACCAACTCATGGGGGATAGTAACCAGCCATTTTACAGGGAAAACAATGGTTGATGATAGGGAACCAGGGGTACAGGGTTTTGACCCACACCCATATGATACTATGTGTATATCTACCCGATTCCTCATATATTATATCTTGTGATATGTGCATATTGTTGGTCACGAACCTATTCAACCAGCTTAACCATTCACAACTGTTGGCCACATGAATTCCAGATTAACCATTGAACCAATCCACAACACAGATCTTCCAAATTGCTACCCTCATCCACAGCTGGTCAACTGCCTGACTGTTGGGGGTCATGCTAGCAATGATGCGTGGTCAAGATGCCGTAGTGTCGACAGAGAATCACAAAATACTGTATCACTGATCGACATTCACCAGTTGCACGACTGCCCCCTCAAAAGCTGAAGACCACCAAAAATCTCAGCAATCCTAAATTGAGTCAGCTGAAACCCATCAATGTGCACCAGTTGGACGACCAAAACGCTCATCTGAAGCTCGGCCAAGCTCGGTGGTTCCATCGCATTGGCACCCGCCCCACGCGCCTTCAACAGCGGCTCTGTGGAGGTCGCCGATCTTCAGCCACTTCTCGGAGACCTTGGACGGCACAGCCTTGATCCGAGCCTTTCAGCGGGAAGAGATCTTCATCGCGCAGAGCATGGGCCACTGGGAACGGTTGTGGGGCTTTAAGGCAATCTGGCTGGGGATTATGATGGTTGATAAAAGGGATTCATTATTGATAATTCACTGTGAAAAGTTCCAGAGATGCTTTTTCTTTGAATTCGACCATTAGGGATTAATCTAAGGGAATGGATGGATCTGGAAGATGTCTGGATTTGCCATATGAGGTTTCTCAAGCCATAGGGGACCCCCAGTCACCATCCTTGATGAGCCATTTTAAGGAATAACGCACCATTTCATGGGGTTCCCTACGGTATCTCGAGAAACCGCCATGTATCAACTACAAAAAAACGAGCATTCGTAGGGAATCCACGACACCAAGGCCATGTGAAGAAACAAATGCGGGCGTACTACTCCAATTTCTCGTCCAATCGCTGGCTGGCCGTGAGACTGGAAACCTTCGGCAGCATGATCACATTTTGCGCTGGAACCTTAGCTGTGATCGGAAGACTGAACATCAGTCCCGGAGTGGCAGGGCTGTCCATTTCCTATGCCCTGTCCATCACTCAAGCCTTGAACTGGGTGGTGCGAATGGCTGCAGAGCGGGAAAACAATATCGTCTCAGTGGAACGTGTTACGGACTATGTCAACTTGCCACAGGAACCTGCACACAATCTGCCTGAAACTTGCCAGCTGAGGTAGGGAAA